>CM068360.1:7942633-8071047 GCA_034769755.1 Odontamblyopus lacepedii
CTGTTCAGGCCAGGCGCCGCGTCCCCGAGCCCTCAAAAGGCCGGAGGGCAACCAGGTGAAGCTGTGGTGCCGGCGGTGGGACATTTTACCCCGGAACAGCTCAACTACTGGGCCAACCACAGCCCCGATACTTGGGTTGTGGCCACTTTATCCCGGGGATATCGACTCCAGTTCCGCTGCCGGCCACCTGTTCCAGGTCAAGTCAAGATCACAGTCATCTGGGACACAATAAAAGCACAAACACTAGCTCAGGAAATTCGTGCTTTGCTGGACAAAGGCGCTATAGTTCCTGTGGACCCCCTGCTGGATCCAGGGGGCTTTTATTCTCGATATTGGTACCAAAGAAGACGGGCGATCTGTGCCCAGTCTTGGACCTCAGGGGTCTGAACATGTTTTTAAAAGTCCTACCATTCAAAATGTTGGGGGTCAGACAGGTCCTTCAGGCAATCTCCCCTTGAGATTGGTTCACTACCATAGACCTGAAAGATGCCTATTTTCATGTCCCCATTGCTCCTCACCATTGGAGGTTTCTTCGCTTCGCTTTTCGAGGGGAGCACTTCCAATTCAGGGTCCTTCCATTCGGCCTCTCTCTATCCCCTCATGTGTTCACAAGGTGTGTTGCCGCTGCCCTGTCCCCCCTGCAGGTTCAGGGGTTAAGGATTCTGCCCTATCTGGACGATTGGCTCGTATGTGCTCCCACACACAATCAGGTCCTTCGGGATACACACACGGTACTCAGGCATATGAGCAAACTGGGTCTAAGAGTGAATGTGGCGAAGAGCTGTTTGGCGCCATCCCAGGTGGCCACCTTTCTCGGGATGGTTCTCGACTCACAGGCGATGACTGCACGTCCGTCACCCAAGCGGATAAGGGACATTCTGGACATGCTTCCGGACTTTCAGTGTGGGAGGGCTCTCCCTTACCTGAAGTTCCTCAGCCTCCTCGGCAAACTGACGGCTGCCTCAGCTGTAGTTCCCCTGGGGCTCCTTTCCTTGCGCCCACTTCAGGTGTGGCTCAATGGCCTACACCTGGACCCTGCATGTCATGCTCACAGAAGGCAACGGTTACTGGTCACCTCTCAGTGCATGGCATCTCTGTCTCAGTGGAGGAACGAGGAATTCATGCTGCAAGGTGTTCCTCTGGGTCCTCTTCCCTCCAGGAGGGAAGTTGTACACACAGATGCGTCCCTAGTGGGTTGGGGTGCAACGTGGCAGGGACGGACAGCACGCGGGTTATGGTCCCCATGCCAGAGCGGGCTCCATATCAACGTGCTAGAGTTCATGGCCGTTTGGTTTGCTCCACATCGGTTTCTCCCATATCTGCGAGGACGTCATGTGGTGGTGAGGTCCGACAGCACCAGTGTGGTTTTTCACCTAAACCACGAGGGGGGCACCCGGTCAGAGAGTTTGCTCAGGATGGTGCAACTTATTCTGACTTGGGTCACGCCGCGTTTTGCCAGTCTGAGGGCTGTGCACATTCCTGGGGTTCGGAACATTTCGGCAGACTTCCTGTCTCGACAAGGACCGTTACCAGGAGAATGGAGGCTTCACCCAGAGGTGGTGGAGCACATTTGGGCGATATTCGGCAGGGCAGACGTGGATCTCCTTGGCTCCCAGAGGACGAAGCACTGCCCTCTGTGTTTTTCATTGGCGGAGAGCACCAGCCCTCTGGGTCAGGATGCACTGGCCCACGACTGGCCCAGAACTCTTCTCTATGCATTCCCACCGTTTCCTCTGATCTTTCAGACACTGCTCCGGGTCCTTCAGGAAGGCCACAGTCTTCTCCTGGTGGCTCCATTTTGGCCAGGGAGGACCTGGTTTCCTTTGCTGCTGAGGCTTTGCAACAGCCCTGCAAGACCTCTTCCCTCCAGGAGAGATCTCCTGTCACAACTGGGGAGTCAGATTCTGCATCCCGACCCCAGTCGTCTGAAACTTTGGGTCTGGCCCCTACAAGGCCCGGTCTAGCCTTCTCAGAATATACTGGAGGAATAGGGGACACAATGACCAATGCGCGTGCCCCATCTACACGCAGGTTGTATTCTTGCAAGTGGAAGGTCTTCGACACGTGGTGTCGTGACAGGGGGCAGGACCCGGTTCACTGCCCTGTTCCTATGGTTCTTGCCTTCCTGCAAGGCTTGCTGAATCAGGGGCGTACACCTTCTACTCTGAAGGTATATGTTGCTGCCATTAACTGCTGGCATGCAGGGTGGAGTGGTTCTACTGTTGGTCGTAACCGGGACGTTTCAGTGTTTCTGAAGGGTGCTCGCCGCATGCATCCACCCACCCAACCGCCCTGTTGTCCCGACATGGGATCTTTCCCTTGTACTCGAGGCCCTGCGGTCTCCTCCATTTGAGCCACTTGCACAGATTGACCTTAAGTGGCTCTCGATGAAAACTGCATTCCTTCTGGCCATGGCTTCCGCTAAACGGGTGAGTGAGCTACATGCTCTGTCCGTTCACAAATCCTGCTGCCGCTGGCATCCGGATGGCTCTGGGGGGGTTTCTCTTTGGCCTAATGCAGCTTTTGTCCCAAAGCTGCCACTACAGCTTTCCCGCTTTGAGGTCGGAACTCCTGCTGAATCACTGTGTCCCGTTCGTGCGCTCGAGGCATATGTCCACTCCACAGTTTCTGTGCGGAAGTCGGATAGCATGTTTGTCTGTTTTGCTGGCTCGCGCAGAGGTCGGGCTCTGTCAAAACAGGGCCTCGCGCATTGGATCGTGGGGGTCATAAAGAAGGCCTATGCTTTGCAGGGGCAGTCGTTGCCATCTGGGGTGCAGTGTCACACCACAAGGGGCCTCTCGACATCATGGGCAGCTGTCAACGGCGTGTCGCTCGATGTCATCTGTTCGGCAGCCTCCTGGACCTCACTCAACACCTTTGCAAGGTTCTACAGGGTGAACGTAGCTTCCCCACATCCACTGGAGGGGGTTCTCCGGCAACACTCCTCTACATCACAGTAAGGTACGGTTTCTTAATTGAGGATCCCTTGTGACCTTGCTGGTATTCATCATCCAGTGCTTGAAGCACCGCCTCTGGCGGTCAGTAGGGACGAAATAGAACGAGAGTTATGACTAACTGCGGTTCTATGAGTCCTGGATGACCGCCAGAGTGCCCGGTCCCTCGGAATCCTCGTGCTTTCGCAAGAAGGTTTTAGGGACTGGGCTTCCGGTGTCACGTGATGATATAGACTCACCTGAGCCACCGGAGGTCAAAGGTGACTTTGTTGATATTAAATTCTCGACCTGCGCATGCGCAAGGATGATCATCCAGTGCTTGAAGCACCGCCTCTGGCGGTCATCCGGGACTCATAGAACCGCAGTTACAGTCGTAACTCGTTTTATAGCTCAAAAATACGTAGAAAAACAGGGTTCACCTCTCTACAGATCTGACCTGTAACTTGGTCTGGCTTGATCTCCATGAAGACAGAAAGGTTTAATGCCATACTGTGAAACATTCCAGACAAAGCAATAACATCTCCATGGAGAAAAGCCTTTAACTTTGCACAAACGTAGTGTATTAATAAAGACTTTTACTGAACCGTGTCAAATCAGTTTGAAATCTCTCGTCCTTATGCGTCCTTCTGGTTTTGTCCGTGTCGTGTGCAGAGCTCCTGAGGTGTTCCTGGGGGCTCCATATTATGAAGCCATAGACATGTGGTCCATCGGCTGCATCGTCCTGGAGCTGTTCCTCGGACGCCTGCTCTTCAAAGGCTGCAACGACCATGAAGCCGTAAGACCAGTACGTGTGTGTGCGTGTGCGTGTGTATATATGTATATGTGTGTGTGTGTGTGTATATATATATATATATATATATATATATATGTGTATATATATATATATGTGTGTATATATATATACATATATATATATATATGTGTATATATATATATATATATATATGTATATGTATATATGTATATGTATATATGTATATATATATATATATATATATATATATATATATATATATATATCACAACACTCAACAAAAATATAAACGCTTTTGTTTTTGCTCCCATTTGTCATGAGATGGACTCAAAGATCTAAAATTCATTCCAGATACACAATCTTACCATTTCTCACAAACATTGTTCACAAATCTGTCTAAATGTGTGATAGTGAGCACTTTTGCTTTGCTGAGATAATCCATCCCACGTCACCGGTGTGCCACATCAAGATGCTCATCAGACACCATGATTAGTGCACAGGTGTACCTTAGACTGCCCACAATAAAAGGCCACTCTGAAATGTGCAGTTTTGTCTCACAGCAAAATGTTACAGATGGCGCAAGCATTGAGGGAGCGTGCAACTGGCATGCTGACAGCAGGAATGTCAACCAGATCTGTTGCTCGGGCATTGAATGTTCATTTCTCCACCATAAGCCTTCTCCAAAGGTGTTTCAGAGAATATGGCAGTACATCCAACCGACCTCACAACCGCAGACCACGTGTAACCACACCAGCCCAGGACCTCCACATCCAGCAGGTTCACCTCCAAGATCTTCTGAGACCAGCTACTCAGACAGCTGCTGAAACAATTGGTTTGCATAACCAAAGAATTTCTGCACAAACTGTCAGAAACTGTCTCAGGGAAGCTCAACTGCATGCTCGTCGTCCTCATCGGGGTCTTAACCTGACTCCAGATCGTCGCCGTAACAGACTTGAGTGGGCAAATGCCCACATTCGATGGCGTCTGGCACGTTGGAGAGGTGTTCTCTTCACGGATGAATCTCGGTTTACATTGTTCAGGGCAGATGGCAGACAGCGTGTGTGGCGTCGTGTGGGTGAGCGCTTTGCTGATGTCAATGTTGTGGATCGAGTGGCCCATGGTGGTGGTGGGGTTATGGTATGGGCAGGCATCTGTTATGGACGAAGAACACAGGTGCATTTTATTGATGGCATTTTGAATGCACAGAGATACCGTGATGAGATCCTGAGGCCCATTGTTGTGCCATACATCCATGAACATCACCTCATGTTTCAGCAAGATAATGCACGGCCCCATGTTGCCATTATCTGTACACAATTCTTGGAAGCTGAAAATGTCCCAGTTCTTGCATGGCCAGCATACTCACCGGACATGTCACCCATTGAGCATGTTTGGGATGTGCTTGACCGGCGATACGACAGCTGCACCAGTTCCCCACTAATATCCAGCAACTTTGCACAGCCATTGAAGAGGAGTGGACCAACATTCCACAGGCCACAATTGACAATCTGATAAACTCTATGCGAAGAAGATGTGTTGCACTGCATCAGGCAAATGGTGGTCACACCAGATACTGACTGGTTCTGAGTCCCCAGACCCCCAATAAAGCAACAACTGCACATTTCAGGGTGGCCTTTTATTGTGGACAGTCTAAGGTACACCTATGCACTAATCATGGTGTCTGATGAGCATCTTGATGTGGCACACCTGTGAGGTGGGATGGATTATCTCAGCAAAGCAAAAGTGCTCACTATCACACATTTAGACAGATTTGTGAACAATGTTTGAGAGAAATGGTAATATTGTGTATCTGGAATGAATTTTAGATCTTTGAGTCTATCTCATGACAAATGGGAGCAAAACAACAGTGTTTGCGTTTATATTTTTGTTGAGTGTATATATCTGTGTACCAGTGGTGGAAGTACAAATGTAAAAGGACAACACTGATGTACCTATTTTACATATATGTACTTTACTTTTGACATTTACTTCACTACATTTGAGAGCATGTATCTGTACTTTCTACTCCATTTTGGATCTGGACTGAAAAGTGAAAAGTACTTTTTAATGCATTTAATTTGACCTTTAGTCAAAACATTGAGGAACACAAAACACAAAAATACAAGAACAGCTAGAAAAACATAAGAAGTCAGTTGAATCACTTAAAATCAGCTTAATTCTTTATCAAAATCAAATCAAAATCACAAAATGTCTTCCTCTTGTTTGCAAAATACTTTTACTTTTTGCTCGTTAAGTACATTTTTAAACAGGTACTTTGATACTTTTACTTAAATACATTTTTTCATGTGATACTTTTTCTTCAGTAACTTCTTGCCCTTGTATCTGTACTTTTACTTAAAGGCTTTCAATGTCTAATTTTTTTTTTATTTTTTGTTTCCTCCAGTTGCTTAAACCCAGTACACAAGCACAAACAACTCACTTGTATGGCAGGGTAAGAGTTGGGGTCAGACAGGTTCATAGATTAGGTGAAGGGGGCTTCAAGATGGACGGGATCTACAAGATGAGGCCTGTATGGTAGGAATAGTTGCAGTAGTAGGACTAGCAATAGCAGTAGTATTAGTAGTAGTATTATTGTAGGCTAAGGGGGGGATGGCTTCAAGATGGTGGAGGACTGTATTGTAGGGTTACAGTTTTTTAGATTGGATTTTAGATTTTTAGATTTTAGATTGGAGTATTATATTAGTATTAAGATAAGGTAAGAAATAGGGTCAGACAGGCTCACATAAGGTAGAAGGGGAGGAGGCGTTCAAGATGCACAACAACTCTCAAGACTCACAACAACTCTCAAGACGGACTAGCCCACCCTGTTCATGTCCTGGACCTGTTGAAGGTAAAATGCCTTTTTTTATATTGATTAACCGTATTTCAGGGCTTTCAATGTCTTATTGTTTTATTTTTGTTTCCTCCAGTTGCCTTAAACCCAGTACACAAGCACAAACAACTCACTTGTATGGCAGGGTAAGAGTTGGGGTCAGACAGGTTCATAGATTAGGTGAAGGGGGCTTCAAGATGGACGGGATCTTCAAGATGAGGCCTGTATGGTAGGAATAGTTGCAGTAGTAGGACTAGCAATAGCAGTAGTATTAGTAGTAGTAGTATTGTAGGCTAAGGGGGGGCTTCAAGATGGTGGAGGACTGTATTGTAGGCTTACAGTTTTTTAGATTGGATTTTAGATTGGAGTATTATATTTGTATTAAGATAATGTAAGAAATAGGGTCAGACAGGCTCACATAAGGTAGAAGGGGAGGAGGGGTTCAAGATGGACAACAACTCTCAAGACAGACTAGCCCACCCTGTTCACGTCCTGGCCCTGTTCAAGGTAAAATTGATTTTATTCATTTTTTATTGATTAACCCGATTTCAAGGCTTTCAATGTCTGATTTTTATTTTTTTGTTTCCTCCAGTTGCCTTAAACCCAGTACACAAGCACAAACAACTCACTTGTATGGCAGGGTAAGAGTTGGGGTCAGACAGGTTCATAGATTAGGTGAAGGGGGGGCTTCAAGATGGACGGGATCTACAAGATGAGGCCTGTATGGTAGGAATAGTTGCAGTAGTAGGAATAGCAGTAGTATTAGTAGTAGTATTATTGTAGGCTAAGGAAGGGCTTCAAGATGGTGAAGGACTGTATTGTAGGGTTACAGTTTTTTAGATTAGAAGTTGTGGTAGTGCTAAGTATTATATTAGTATTAAGATAAGGTAAGAAATGGGGTCAGACAGGCTCACATAAGGTAGAAGAGGGGGAGGAGGGGTTCAAGATGGACAATCCCAGCCTGTTCGTCACCTGGTCCTGTTCAAGGTAAAATGCGATTCTTTTATTGATTCATTCTGTTTCAAGGCTTTCACTGTCTAATTGTTTTATTTTTGTTTCCTCCAGTTGCTTAAACCCAGTACACAAGCACAAACAACTCACTTGTATGGCAGGGTAAGAGTTGGGGTCAGACAGGTTCATAGATTAGGTGAAGGGGGCTTCAAGATGGACGGGATCTACAAGATGAGGCCTGTATGGTAGGAATAGTTGCAGTGGTAGGACTAGCAATAGGAGTAGTATTAGCAGTAGTATTATTGTAGGCTAAGGGGGGCTTCAAGATGGTGGAGGACTGTATTGTAGGGTTACAGTTTTTTAGATTGGAAGTAGTGGTAGTGTTAAGTATTAGTATTATCATTAAGATAATGTAAGAAATAGGGTCAGACAGGCTCACATAAGGTAGAAGGGGAGGAGGGGTTCAAGATGGACAACAACTCTCAAGACAGACTAGCCCACCCTGTTCATGTCCTGGGCCTGTTGAAGGTAAAATGCATTTTTTATATTGATTAACCGTATTTCAGGGCTTTCAATGTTTGATTTTTATTTTTTGTTTCCTCCAGTTGCCTTAAACCCAGTACACAAGCACAAACAACTGACTTGTATGGCAGGGTAAGAGTTGGGGTCAGACAGGTTCATAGATTAGGTGAAGGGGGGGCTTCAAGATGGACGGGATCTACAAGATGAGGCCTGTATGGTAGGAATAGTTGCAGTAGTAGGACTAGCAATAGCAGTAGTATTAGTAGTCATATTATTGTAGGGTAAGGGGGGGCTTCAAGATGGTGGAGGACTGTATTGTAGGGTTACAGTTTTTTAGATTGGATTTTAGATTTTTAGATTTTAGATTGGAGTATTATATTTGTATTAAGATTAGGTAAGAAATAGGGTCAGACGGGCTCACATATAAGGTTGATGGGGGGTTCAAGATGGACTAGTCCAGCCTGTTCGTAGCCCACCCTGGTCCTGTTCAAGGTAAAATGATTTTATTCATTTTTTATTAATTCCCGATTTCAAGGCTGTCAGTGTCTAATTTTTCTTTTTCTTTTGTTCCCTCCAGTTGCCTTAAACCCAGTACACAAGCACAAACAACTCACTTGTATGGCAGGGTAAGAGTTGGGGTCAGACAGGTTCATAGATTAGGTGAAGGGGGGGCTTCAAGATGGACGGGATCTACAAGATGAGGCCTGTATGGTAGGAATAGTTGCAGTAGTAGGACTAGCAATAGCAGTAGTATTAGTAGTAGTATTATTGTAGGCTAAGGGGGGCTTCAAGATGGTGGAGGCCTGTATTGTAGGGTTACAGTTTTTAGATTGGAAGTAGATGGTAGTGTTAAGTATTAGTATTATCATTAAGATAATGTAAGAAATAGGGTCAGACAGGCTCACATAAGGTAGAAGAGGGGGAGAACGGGTTCAAGATGGACAACAACTCTGAAGACGGACTAGCCCACCCTGTTCATGTCCTGGGCCTGTTGAAGGTAAAATTAATTTTTTTATATTGATTAATTTCAAGGCTTTCAATGTCTGATTTTTATTTTTTGTTTCCTCCAGTTGCCTTAAACCCAGTACACAAGCACAAACAACTCACTTGTATGGCAGGGTAAGAGTTGGGGTCAGACAGGTTCATAGATTAGGTGAAGGGGGGGCTTCAAGATGGACGGGATCTACAAGATGAGGCCTGTATGGTAGGAATAGTTGCAGTAGTAGGACTAGCAATAGCAGTAGTATTATTGTAGGCTAAGGGGGGGCTTCAAGATGGACGAGGACTGTATTGTAGGGTTACAGTTTTTTAGATTAGAAGTTGTGGTAGTGCTAAGTATTATATTAGTATTAAGATAAGGTAAGAAATAGGGTCAGAGAGGCTCACATATAATGTTGAAGGGGGGGGTTCAAGATGGACTAGTCCAGCCTGTTCGTCACCTGGTCCTGTTCAAGGTAAAATGCAATTCTTTTATTGATTCATCCTGTTTCAAGGCTTTCACTGTCTAATTGTTCTTTTTCTTTTGTTTCCTCCAGTTGCTTAAACCCAGTACACAAGCACAAACAACTCACTTGTATGGCAGGGTAAGAGTTGGGGTCAGACAGGTTCATAGATTAGGTGAAGGGGGCTTCAAGATGGACGGGATCTACAAGATGAGGCCTGTATGGTAGGAATAGTTGCAGTAGTAGGACTAGCAATAGCAGTAGTATTAGTAGTCGTATTATTGTAGGGTAAGGGGGGGCTTCAAGATGGTGGAGGACTGTATTGTAGGGTTACAGATTTTTTAGATTGGATTTTAGATTTTTAGATTGGAGTATTATATTCATATTAAGATAAGGTAAGAAATAGGGTCAGACAGGCTCACATAAGGTAGAAGAGGAGGAGGGGTTCAAGATGGACAACAACTCAAGATGGACAACAACTCTCAAGACAGACTAGCCCACCCTGTTCATGTCCTGGGCCTGTTGAAGGTAAAATGCATTTTTTTATATTGATTAACCGATTTCAAGGCTTTCAATGTCTAATTTTTTTTTTCTTTTGTTTCCTCCAGTTGCTTAAACCCAGTACACAAGCACAACCACAACTCACTTGTATGGCAGGGTAAGAGTTGGGATCAGACAGGTTCATAGATTAGGTGAAGGGGGCTTCAAGATGGACGGGATCTACAAGATGAGGCCTGTATGGTAGGAATAGTTTCAGTCGTAGGACTAGCAATAGCAGTAGTATTAGTAGTCGTATTATTGTAGGCTAAGGGGGGGCTTCAAGATGGTGGAGGACTGTATTGTAGGGTTACAGTTTTTTAGATTGGATTTTAGATTTTTAGATTTTAGATTGGAGTATTATATTTGTATTAAGATTAGGTAAGAAATAGGGTCAGACAGGCTCACATAAGGTAGAGGAGGGGGAGGATGGGTTCAAGATGGACAACAACTCTCAAGACAGACTAGCCCACCCTGTTCATGTCCTGGCCCTGTTCAAGGTAAAATGGATTTTATTAATTTTTTATTGATTAACCTGATTTCAAGGCTTTCAATGTCTAATTTTTTATTCTTTTGTTCCCTCCAGTTGCTTAAACCCAGTACACATTCACAAACAACTCACTTGTATGGCAGGGTAAGAGTTGGGGTCAGACAGCTTCATAGATTAGGTGAAGGGGGGGCTTCAAGATGGACGGGATCTACAAGATGAGGCCTGTATGGTAGGAATAATTGCAGTCGTAGGACTACCAGTAGTATTATTGTAGGCTAAGGGGGGCTTCAAGATGGACGAGGACTGTATTGTAGGGTTACAGTTTTTTAGATTAGAAGTTGTGGTAGTGCTAAGTATTATATTAGTATTAAGATAAGGTAAGAAATAGGGTCAGAGAGGCTCACATATAATGTTGAAGGGGGGGGTTCAAGATGGACTAGTCCAGCCTGTTCGTCACCTGGTCCTGTTCAAGGTAAAATGCTGTTCTTTTATTAATCCTATTTCAAGGCTGTCAGTGTCTAATTTTTCTTTTTCTTTTTTGTTTCCTCCAGTTGCTTAAACCCAGTACACAAGCACAACCACAACTCACTTGTATGGCAGGGTAAGAGTTGGGGTCAGACAGGTTCATAGATTAGGTGAAGGGGGCTTCAAGATGGACGGGATCTACAAGATGAGGCCTGTAGGGTAGGAATAGTTTCAGTAGTAGGACTAGCAATAGCAGTAGTATTAGTAGTCATATTATTGTAGGGTAAGGGGGGGCTTCAAGATGGTGGAGGACTGTATTGTAGGGTTACAGTTTTTTAGATTGGATTTTAGATTTTTAGATTTTAGATTGGAGTATTATATTTGTATTAAGATTAGGTAAGAAATAGGGTCAGACAGGCTCACATAAGGTAGAAGTGGGGGAGGAGGGGTTCAAGATGGACAACAACTCTCAAGATGGACAACAACTCTCAAGACAGACTAGCCCACCCTGTTCACATCCTGGCCCTGTTCAAGGTAAAATCGATTTTACTCATTTTTTATTGATTAACCCGATTTCAAGGCTTTCAATGTTTATTTTTTATTCTTTTGTTCCCTCCAGTTGCCTTAAACCCAGTACACAAGCACAAACAACTCACTTGTATGGCAGGGTAAGAGTTGGGGTCAGACAGCTTCATAGATTAGGTGAAGGGGGGGCTTCAAGATGGACGGGATCTACAAGATGAGGCCTGTATGGTAGGAATAGTTGCAGTAGTAGGACTAGCAATAGCAGTAGTATTAGTAGTAGTAGTATTGTAGGCTAAGGGGGGCTTCAAGATGGTGGAGGACTGTATTGTAGGGTTACAGTTTTTTAGATTGGATTTTAGATTTTAGATTGGAGTATTATATTTGTATTAAGATAAGGTAAGAAATAGGGTCAGACAGGCTCACATAAGGTAGAAGGGGAGGAGGGGTTCAAGAAGCACAACTCAAGACGGACAACAACTCTCAAGACGGACTAGCCCACCCTGTTCATGTCCTGGGCCTGTTGAAGGTAAAATGCATTTTTTTTATATTGATTAACCATATTTCAAGGCTTTCAATGTCTGATTTTTATTTCTTGTTCCCTCCAGTTGCCTTAAACCCTGTACACAAGCACAAACAACTCACTTGTATGGCAGGGTAAGTGTTGGGGTCAGACAGGTTCATAGATTAGGTGAAGGGGGGGCTTCAAGATGGACGGGATCTACAAGATGAGGCCTGTATGGTAGGAATAGTTGCAGTAGTAGGACTAACAGTAGTATTATTGTAGGCTAAGGGGGGGCTTCAAGATGGACGAGGACTGTATTGTAGGGTTACAGTTTTTTAGATTAGAAGTTGTGGTAGTGCTAAGTATTATATTAGTATTAAGATAAGGTAAGAAATAGGGTCAGAGAGGCTCACGTATAATGTTGAAGGGGGGGTTCAAGATGGACTATCCCAGCCTGTTCGTCACCTGGTCCTGTTCAAGGTAAAATGCGATTCTTTTATTGATTCATTCTGTTTCAAGGCTTTCACTGTCTAATTGTTTTATTTTTGTTTCCTCCAGTTGCTTAAACCCAGTACACAAGCACAAACAACTCACTTGTATGGCAGGGTAAGAGTTGGGGTCAGACAGGTTCATAGATTAGGTGAAGGGGGCTTCAAGATGGACGGGATCTACAAGATGAGGCCTGTATGGTAGGAATAGTTGCAGTCGTAGGACTAGCAGTAGTATTATTGTAGGCTAAGGGGGGGTTCAAGATGGACGAGGACTGTATTGTAGGGTTACAGTTTTTGAGATTAGAAGTTGTGGTACTGCTAAGTATTATATTATCATTAGGATAAGGTAAGAAATAGGGTCAGACAGGCTCGCATATAAGTTTGATGGGGGGGTTCAAGATGGACTAGTCCAGCCTGTTCGTCACCTGGTCCTGTTCAAGGTAAAATGCAATTCTTTTATTAATCCTATTTCAAGGCTGTCAGCGTTTAAATTTTCTTTTTCTTTTTTGTTTCCTCCAGTTGGCTTAAACCCAGGACACAAGCACAAACAACTCACTTGTATGGCAGGGTAAGAGTTGGGATCAGACAGGTTCATAGATTAGGTGAAGGGGGCTTCAAGATGGACGGGATCTACAAGATGAGGCCTGTATGGTAGGAATAGTTGCAGTAGTAGGACTAGCAATAGCAGTAGTATTAGTAGTCGTATTATTGTAGGCTAAGGGGGGCTTCAAGATGGTGGAGGACTGTATTGTAGGGTTACAGTTTTTTAGATTGGATTTTAGATTTTAGATTGGAGTATTATATTTGTATTAAGATTAGGTAAGAAATAGGGTCAGACAGGCTCACATAAGGTAGAAGGGGAGGAGGGGTTCAAGATGCACAACAACTCAAGACGGACAACAACTCTCAAGACGGACTAGCCCACCCTGTTCATGTCCTGGGCCTGTTGAAGGTAAAATTAATTTTTTTATATTGATTAATTTCAAGGCTTTCAATGTCTGATTTTTATTTTTTGTTTCCTCCAGTTGCTTAAACCCAGTACACAATCACAAACAACTCACTTGTATGGCAGGGTAAGAGTTGGGGTCAGACAGTTTCATAGATTAGGTGAAGGGGGGGCTTCAAGATGGACGGGATCTACAAGATGAGGCCTGTATGGTAGGAATAGTTGCAGTAGTAGGACTAACAGTAGTATTATTGTAAGCTAAGGGGGGGCTTCAAGATGGACGAGGACTGTATTGTAGGGTTACAGTTTTTTAGATTAGAAGTTGTGGTAGTGCTAAGTATTATATTAGTATTAAGATAAGGTAAGAAATAGGGTCAGACAGGCTCCACATATAAGGTTGATGGGGGGGTTCAAGATGGACTATCCCAGCCTGTTCGTCACCTGGTCCTGTTCAAGGTAAAATGCGATTCTTTTATTGATTCATTCTGTTTCAAGGCTTTCACTGTCTAATTGTTTTATTTTTGTTTCCTCCAGTTGCTTAAACCCAGTACACAAGCACAAACAACTCACTTGTATGGCAGGAAAAGAGTTGGGGTCAGACAGCTTCATAGATTAGGTGAAGGGGGGGCTTCAAGATGGACGGGATCTACAAGATGAGGCCTGTATGGTAGGAATAGTTGCAGTAGTAGGACTAGCAATAGCAGTAGTATTAGTAGTCATATTATTGTAGGGTAAGGGGGGGCTTCAAGATGGTGGAGGACTGTATTGTAGGGTTACAGATTTTTTAGATTGGATTTTAGATTTTTAGATTTTAGATTGGAGTATTATATTCATATTAAGATAAGGTAAGAAATCGGGTCAGACAGGCTCGCATATAAGTTTGATGGGGGGGGGTTCAAGATGGACTAGTCCAGCCTGTTCGTCACCTGGTCCTGTTCAAGGTAAAATGCAATTCTTTTATTAATCCTATTTCAAGGCTGTCAGTGTCTAATTTTTCTTTTTCTTTTTTGTTTCCTCCAGTTGGCTTAAACCCAGTACACAAGCACAACCACAACTCACTTGTATGGCAGGGTAAGAGTTGGGGTCAGACAGGTTCATAGATTAGGTGAAGGGGGCTTCAAGATGGACGGGATCTTCAAGATGAGGCCTGTATGGTAGGAATAGTTGCAGTGGTAGGACTAGCAATAGCAGTAGTATTAGTAGTATTATTGTAGGGTAAGGGGGGGCTTCAAGATGCTGAAGGACTGTATTGTAGGGTTACAGTTTTTTAGATTGGAAGTAGTGGTAGTGTTAAGTATTAGTATTATCATTAAGATAAGGTAAGAAATAGGGTCAGACAGGCTCACATAAGGTAGAAGGGGAGGAGGGGTTCAAGATGGACAACAACTCTCAAGACTGACTAGCCCACCCTGTTCATGTCCTGGGCCTGTTGAAGGTAAAATGCATTTTTTTTATATTGATTAACCATATTTCAAGGCTTTCAATGTCTGATTTTTATTTTTGTTCCCTCCAGTTGCCTTAAACCCAGTACACAAGCACAACCACAACTCACTTGTATGGCAGGGTAAGAGTTGGGGTCAGACAGGTTCATAGATTAGGTGAAGGGGGGGCTTCAAGATGGACGGGATCTACAAGATGAGGCCTGTATGGTAGGAATAATTGCAGTCGTAGGACTAGCAGTAGTATTATTGTAGGCTAAGGGGGGCTTCAAGATGGACGAGGACTGTATTGTAGGGTTACAGTTTTTTAGATTAGAAGTTGTGGTAGTGCTAAGTATTATATTCATATTAAGATAAGGTAAGAAATAGGGTCAGAAAGGCTCACATATAAGTTTGATGGGGGGGTTCAAGATGGACTAGTCCAGCCTGTTCGTCACCTGGTCCTGTTCAAGGTAAAATGCTGTTCTTTTATTAATCCTATTTCAAGGCTGTCAGTGTCTAATTTTTCTTTTTCTTTTTTGTTTCCTCCAGTTGCTTAAACCCAGTACACAAGCACAACCACAACTCACTTGTATGGCAGGGTAAGAGTTGGGATCAGACAGGTTCATAGATTAGGTGAAGGGGGGGCTTCAAGATGGACGGGATCTACAAGATGAGGCCTGTATGGTAGGAATAGTTGCAGTGGTAGGACTAGCAGTAGTATTATTGTAGGCTAAGGGGGGCTTCAAGATGCTGAAGGACTGTATTGTAGGGTTACAGTTTTTTAGATTGGAAGTAGTGGTAGTGTTAAGTATTAGTATTATCATTAAGATAATGTAAGAAATAGGGTCAGACAGGCTCACATAAGGTAGAAGGGGAGGAGGGGTTCAAGATGCACAACAACTCTCAAGACTGACTAGCCCACCCTGTTCTTGTCCTGGGCCTGTTGAAGGTAAAATGCATTTTTTTATATTGATTAACCGTATTTCAAGGCTTTCAATGTCTGATTTTTATTTTTTGTTTGCTCCAGTTGCCTTAAACCCAGTACACAAGCACAAACAACTCACTTGTATGGCAGGGTAAGAGTTGGGGTCAGACAGGTTCATAGATTAGGTGAAGGGGGGGCTTCAAGATGGACGGGATCTACAAGATGAGGCCTGTATGGTAGGAATAGTTGCAGTAGTAGGACTAGCAATAGCAGTAGTATTAGTAGTCGTATTATTGTAGGCTAAGGGGGGGCTTCAAGATGGTGGAGGACTGTATTGTAGGGTTACAGTTTTTTAGATTGGATTTTAGATTTTTAGATTTTAGATTGGAGTATTATATTTGTATTAAGATTAGGTAAGAAATAGGGTCAGACAGGCTCACATAAGGTAGAAGAGGGGGAGGAGGGGTTCAAGATGGACAACAACTCTCAAGACAGACTAGCCCACCCTGTTCATGTCCTGGCCCTGTTCAAGGTAAAATTGATTTTATTCATTTTTTATTGATTAACCCGATTTCAAGGCTTTCAATGTCTATTTTTTATTCTTTTGTTCCCTCCAGTTGCTTAAACCCAGTACACAAGCACAAACAACTCACTTGTATGGCAGGGTAAGTGTTGGGGTCAGACAGGTTCATAGATTAGGTGAAGGGGGGGCTTCAAGATGGACGGGATCTACAAGATGAGGCCTGTATGGTAGGAATAGTTGCAGTAGTAGGACGAGCAGTAGTATTATTGTAGGCTAAGGGGGGCTTCAAGATGGTGGAGGACTGTATTGTAGGGTTACAGTTTTTTAGATTGGATTTTAGATTTTAGATTGGAGTATTATATTTGTATTAAGATTAGGTAAGAAATAGGGTCAGACAGGCTCACATAAGGTAGAAGGGGAGGAGGGGTTCAAGATGCACAACAACTCAAGACGGACAACAACTCTCAAGACGGACTAGCCCACCCTGTTCATGTCCTGGGCCTGTTGAAGGTAAAATTAATTTTTTTATATTGATTAATTTCAAGGCTTTCAATGTCTGATTTTTATTTTTTGTTTCCTCCAGTTGCTTAAACCCAGTACACAATCACAAACAACTCACTTGTATGGCAGGGTAAGAGTTGGGGTCAGACAGTTTCATAGATTAGGTGAAGGGGGGGCTTCAAGATGGACGGGATCTACAAGATGAGGCCTGTATGGTAGGAATAATTGCAGTCGTAGGACTAGCAATAGCAGTAGTATTAGTAGTAGTATTATTGTAGGCTAAGGGGGGCTTCAAGATGGTGGAGGACTGTATTGTAGGGTTACAGTTTTTTAGATTGGAAGTAGTGGTAGTGTCAAGTATTATATTAGTATTAAGATAAGGTAAGAAATAGGGTCAGACAGGCTCACATAAGGTAGAAGGGGAGGAGGGGTTCAAGATGCACAACAACTCTCAAGACTGACTAGCCCACCCTGTTCATGTCCTGGGCCTGTTGAAGGTAAAATGCATTTTTTTATATTGATTAACCGTATTTCAAGGCTTTCAATGTCTGATTTTTATTTTTTGTTTCCTCCAGTTGCTTAAACCCAGTACACAAGCACAAACAACTCACTTGTATGGCAGGGTAAGAGTTGGGGTCAGACAGGTTAATAGATTAGGTGAAGGGGGGGCTTCAAGATGGACGGGATCTACAAGATGAGGCCTGTATGGTAGGAATAGTTGCAGTAGTAGGACTTGCAATAGCAGTAGTGTTAGTAGTAGTATTATTGTAGGCTAAGTGGGGGCTTCAAGATGGTGGAGGACTGTATTGTAGGGTTACAGTTTTTTAGATTGGATTTTAGATTTTTAGATTTTAGATTGGAGTATTATATTTGTATTAAGATTAGGTAAGAAATAGGGTCAGACAGGCTCACATAAGGTAGAAGAGGGGGAGGAGGGGTTCAAGATGGACAACAACTCTCAAGATGTACAACAACTTTCAAGACAGACTAGCCCACCCTGTTCACGTCCTGGCCCTGTTCAAGGTAAAATCGATTTTTATTGATTAACCCGATTTCAAGGCTTGCAATGTGTATTTTTTATTCTTTTGTTTCCTCCAGTTGCCTTAAACCCAGTACACAAGCACAAACAACTCACTTGTATGGCAGGGTAAGAGTTGGGGTCAGACAGGTTCATAGATTAGGTGATGGGGGGGCTTCAAGATGGACGGGATCTACAAGATGAGGCCTGTATGGTACGAATAGTTGCAGTAGTAGGAATAGCAGTAGTATTAGTAGTAGTATTATTGTAGGCTAAGGGGGGCTTCAAGATGGACGAGGACTGTATTGTAGGGTTACAGTTTTTTAGATTAGAAGTTGTGGTAGTGCTAAGTATTATATTAGTATTAAGATAAGGTAAGAAATAGGGTCAGAGAGGCTCACATATAAGGTTGAAGGGGGGGTTCAAGATGGACTAGTCCAGCCTGTTCGTCACCTGGTCCTGTTCAAGGTAAAATGCTGTTCTTTTATTAATCCTATTTCAAGGCTGTCGGTGACTAATTTTTCTTTTTCTTTTTTGTTTCATCCAGTTGCTTAAACCCAGTACACAAGCACAAACAACTCACTTGTATGGCAGGGTAAGAGTTGGGTTCAGACAGGTTCATAGATTAGGTGATGGGGGGGCTTCAAGATGGACGGGATCTACAAGATGAGGCCTGTATGGTACGAATAGTTGCAGTAGTAGGACTAGCAATAGCAGTAGTATTAGTAGTAGTATTATTGTAGGCTAAGGGGGGGATGGCTTCAAGATGGTGGAGGACTGCATTGTAGGGTTACAGTTTTTTAGATTGGATTTTAGATTTTTAGATTTTAGATTGGAGTATTATATTTGTATTAAGATTAGGTAAGAAATAGGGTCAGACAGGCTCACATAAGGTAGAAGAGGGGGAGGAGGGGTTCAAGATGGACAACAACTCTCAAGATGGACAACCCCACCCTGTTCACGTCCTGGCCCTGTTCAAGGTAAAATCGATTTTATTCATTTTTGATTGATTAACCCGATTTCAAGGCTTTCAGTGTCTATTTTTTATTCTTTTGTTTCCTCCAGTTGCCTTAAACCCAGTACACAAGCACAAACAACTCACTTGTATGGCAGGGTAAGTGTTGGGATCAGACAGGTTCATAGATTAGGTGAAGGGGGGGCTTCAAGATGGACGGGGATCTACAAGATGAGGCCTGTATGGTAGGAATAGTTGCAGTAGTAGGACTAGCAATAGCAGTAGTATTAGAAGTCGTATTATTGTAGGCTAAGGGGGGGCTTCAAGATGGTGGAGGACTGTATTGTAGGGTTACAGTTTTTTAGATTGGAAGTAGTGGTAGTGTTAAGTATTAGTATTATCATTAAGATAAGGTAAGAAATAGGGTCAGACAGGCTCACATAAGGTAGAAGAGGGGGAGGAGGGGTTCAAGATGGACAACAACTCTCAAGATGGACAACAACTCTCAAGACAGACTAGCCCACCCTGTTCACATCCTGGCCCTGTTCAAGGTAAAATCGATTTTACTCATTTTTTATTGATTAACCCGATTTCAAGGCTTTCAATGTTTATTTTTTATTCTTTTGTTCCCTCCAGTTGCCTTAAACCCAGTACACAAGCACAAACAACTCACTTGTATGGCAGGGTAAGAGTTGGGGTCAGACAGCTTCATAGATTAGGTGAAGGGGGGGCTTCAAGATGGACGGGATCTACAAGATGAGGCCTGTATGGTAGGAATAGTTGCAGTAGTAGGAATAGCAGTAGTATTAGTAGTAGTATTATTGTAGGCTAAGGAGGGGCTTCAAGATGGACGAGGACTGTATTGTAGGGTTACAGTTTTTTAGATTAGAAGTTGTGGTAGTGCTAAATATTATATTAGTATTAAGACAAGGTAAGAAATAGGGTCAGAGAGGCTCACGTATAATGTTGAAGGGGGGGTTCAAGATGGACTATCCCAGCCTGTTCGTCACCTGGTCCTGTTGAAGGTAAAATGCGATTCTTTTATTAATCCTATTTCAAGGCTCTCGGTGTCTAATTTTTCTTTTTCTTTTTTGTTTCCTCCAGTTGCCTTAAACCCAGTACACAAGCACAAACAACTCACTTGTATGGCAGGGTAAGAGTTGGGGTCAGACAGGTTCATAGATTAGGTGAAGGGGGGGCTTCAAGATGGACGGGATCTACAAGATGAGGCCTGTATGGTAGGAATAGTTGCAGTAGTAGGACTAGCAATAGCAGTAGTATTAGTAGTAGTATTATTGTAGGCTAAGGGGGGGGGCTTCAAGATGGTGGAGGACTGTATTGTAGGGTTACAGTTTTTTAGATTGGATTTTAGATTTTAGATTGGAGTATTATATTTGTATTAAGATTAGGTAAGAAATAGGGTCAGACAGGCTCACATAAGGTAGAAGAGGGGGAGGAGGGGTTCAAGATGGACAACAACTCTCAAGATGGACAACAACTCTCAAGACAGACTAGCCCACCCTGTTCACGTCCTGGCCCTGTTCAAGGTAAAATGGATTTTATTCATTTTTTATTGATTAACCTGATTTCAAGGCTTGCAATGTCTATTTTTTATTCTTTTGTTCCCTCCAGTTGCCTTAAACCCAGTACACAAGCACAAACAACTCACTTGTATGGCAGAGTAAGAGTTGGGGTCAGACAGGTTCATAGATTAGGTGAAGGGGGCTTCAAGATGGACGGGATCTACAAGATGAGGCCTGTATGGTAGGAATAGTTGCAGTGGTAGGACTAGCAATAGCAGTCGTATTAGTAGTATTATTGTAGGCTAACGGGGGGCTTCAAGATGCTGAAGGACTGTATTGTAGGGTTACAGTTTTTTAGATTGGATTTTAGATTTTTAGATTTTAGATTGGAGTATTATATTCGTATTAAGATTAGGTAAGAAATAGGGTCAGACAGGCTCACATATAATAATAATCATAATAATAATCATAATAATAATAATAATAATGCATCAGTTTTATATAGCGCTTTTCAGGACACTCAAAGACGCTTTACAGAGCATTATTCATTCACTCCAGACCCGGTGGTGGTAAACTACTATTGTAGCCACAGCTGCCCTGGGGCAGACTGACGGAAGCGAGGCTGCCAATCTGCGCCATCGGCTCCTCCGACCACCACCAACACTCACGCACACACCACTTTCATACTAGGCAATGTGGGTGATGTGCCTTGCCTAAGGACACTACGACAGTTTTTGCGACTGGCGCCCTCCTGTGGCACCTGGAATTCCCAGTGTTTCCCATCCAAGTACTAACCAGGCCCAGCCCAGCTTAGCTTCTGAGATCTGACGGGATCAGGCTTTGACGAGCCGGTATGGCCACACATATAAGGTTGAAGGCGGGGTTCAACATGGACTAGCCCAGCCTGTTCGTCATCTGCTCCTGTTCAAGGTAAAATGCAATTCTTTTATTGATTCATCCTGTTTCAAGGCTTTCACTGTCTAATTGTTTTATTTTTTGTTCCCTCCAGTTGCCTTAAACCCAGTACACAAGCACAAACAACTCACTTGTATGGCAGGGTAAGAGTTGGGGTCAGACAGGTTCATAGATTAGGTGAAGGGAGCTTCAAGATGGACGGGATCTACAAGATGAGGCCTGTATGGTAGGAATAGTTGCAGTGGTAGGACTAGCAATAGTATTAGTAGTATTATTGTAGGCTAAGGGGGGGCTTCAAGATGGACGAGGACTGTATTGTAGGGTTACAATTTTTTAGATTGGATGTAGCGGTAGTGTTAAGTATTAGTAGTATCATTAAGATAATGTACCCCTCCTCGAACCGCCACCTTAACGTGGTGGAGGGGTTTGAGCACCCGAATGATCCCAGGAGCTTTGTTGTCGGGGGCTTTATGCCCCTGGTAGGGTCACCCAAGGCAAACAGGTCCGGGGGGACGGGTCAGACGAAGAGCGGTTCGGAAGACCCCCATGATGAAAATAAAAACTAGGTCAGTGACGTCGCCCGGAAAGGCGGTACCGGGGCCCCACCCTGGAGCCAGGCCTGGGGTGGGTGCACGTGGGCGAGCGCCTGGTGGCCGGGCTTTTCCCCACGGGGCCCGGCCGGGCACAGCCCGAAGGAGCGACGTGGGACCGCCCTCCCCTGGACCCACCATCCGCGGGAGGAGCCATAGGGGCCGGGTGCAGAGTGATCTGGGCGGCAGTCGAAGGCGGGGGCCTCGGCGACCAGATCTCCGGACATGGAGACTAGCTCTGGGGACATGGAATGTCACCTCGCTCGGGGGGAAGGAGCCTGAGCTTGTGCTGGAGGTCGAGCGTTACCGGCTAGATATAGTCGGCCTCACCTCCACGCACAGCTTGGGCTCTGGAACCCAACTCCTTGAGAGGGGTTGGACTCTCCATTTCTCTGGCGTTGGCCGCGGGGAGCGGCGGCGAGCTGGTGTGGGCCTCCTCATCGCCCCTCAGCTCAGCCGCTGCTTGTTGGAGTTCACCCCGGTGAACGAGAGAGTCGCGTCCCTGCGCCTTCGGGTCGGGGACAGGTCTCTCACTGTGGTGTCGGCCTACGGGCCGAACAGCAGTGCAGAGTACCCGGCCTTCTTGGAGTCTCTGGGAGGGGTACTGGACAGTGCACCGACCGGGGACTCCATTGTTCTACTGGGGGACTTCAACGCCCATGTGGGCAACGACAGTGACACTTGGAGAGGGGTGATTGGGAGGAACGGCCTCCCTGATCTGAACCCGAGCGGTGTTCTGTTATTGGACTTCTGTGCTAGTCACAGTTTGTCCATAACGAACACCATGTTCGAGCACAAGGGGGTCCATCGGTGCACGTGGCACCAGGACTCCCTAGGCCGGAGGTCGATGATCGACTTTGTTGTCGTGTCATCTGACCTCCGGCCGTGTGTCTTGGACACTCGGGTGAAGAGAGGGGCAGAGCTGTCAACTGATCACCACCTGGTGGTGAGATGGGTCCGCTGGCAGAGGAGGAAGCCGGAAAGACCTGGCAGGCCCAAGCGTGTCGTGAGGGTCTGCTGGGAACGTCTGGCGGAACCTTCTGTCAGTGCGGCCTTCAACTCACGCCTCCGGGAGAGCTTCTCCCAGATCCCGGGGGAGGCTGGGGACATGGAGCCCGAGTGGGCTTCGTTCTCGGCCTCCATTGTCGATGCGGCCGTTCGTAGCTGTGGCCGTAAGGTCTGCGTGCCTGTCGCGGCGGCAATCCCCGAACCCGGTGGTGGACACCGGAAGTAAGGGATGCCGTCAAGCTGAAGGAGGAGTCCTACCGGGCCTTACTGGCCTGGTGGACTCCTGAGGCAGCTGACGGGTACCGTCGGGCCAAGCGTGCTGCAGCTCGGGCGGTTGCAGAGGCAAAAACTCGGGTCTGGGAGGAGTTCGGGGAGGCCATGGAGGAGGACTATCGGACGGCCCCAAGGAAATTCTGGCAAACCGTCCGGCGCCTCAGGAGGGGGAAGCGGTCCTTCACCAACACTGTTTACAGTGCGGGGGGAGAGCTGCTGACCTCGACTGGGGATGTTGTCGGGCGGTGGAAGGAATACTTTGGGGATCTCCTCAATCCCACCGTCACGTCCTCCGAAGAGGAGGCCGAGGCTGGGGACCCAGAGGCGGACTCATCCATCACCCTGGCTGAAGTCACTGAGGTGGTCGGAAAGCTCCTCGGTGGCAAGGCTCCGGGGGTGGATGAGATCCGTCCTGAGTACCTTAAGTCTCTGGGTGTTGTGGGGCTGTCTTGGCTGACACGCCTCTGCAACATCGCGTGGCGGTCGGGAACAGTACCTCTGGACTGGCAGACCGGGGTGGTGGTCCTCTGTATAAAAGGGGACCGGAGGGTGTGTTCCAACTACAGGGGAATCACACTCCTCAGCCTCCCGGTAAAGTCTATGCCAGGGTACTGGAGAGGAGAGTCCGGCCGATAGTCGAACCTCGGATTCAAGAGGAGCAGTGTGGTTTTCGGCCTGGTCGTGGAACACTGGACCAGCTCTACACCCTCCATCGGGTGCTCGAGGCTTCATGGGAGTTTGCCCAACCAGTCCACATGTGCTTTGTGGACCTGGAGAAGGCATTCGACCGTGTCCCTCGTGGTGCCCTGTGGGGGGTGCTCCGGGAGTATGGGGTCCGGGGCCCTTTGCTAAGGGCTGTCCGGTCCCTGTATGACCGGAGCAGGAGCTGTGTTCGCATTGCCGGCAGTAAGTCAGACTTGTTCCCGGTGCATGTTGGACTCCGCCAGGGCTGCCCTTTGTCACCGGTTCTGTTCATTGTATTTATGGACAGAATTTCTAGGCGCAGCCAGGGGCCGGAGGGGGTCCAGTTCGGGGACCACAGGATCTCATCTCTGCTTTTCGCAGATGATGTTGTCCTGTTGGCTCCATCGAGCCAGGACCTGCAGCGTGCACTGGGGCGGTTTGCAGCCGAGTGTGGAGCGGCCGGGATGAGAATCAGCTGTTCCAAATCCGAGGCCATGGTTCTCGACCGGAAAAAGGTGGATTGCCCTCTCCGGGTGGGTGGGGAGTCTCTGCCTCAAGTGGAGGAGTTCAAGTATCTCGGGGTCTTGTTCACGAGTGAGGGGAGGCTGGAGCGTGAGATTGACAGGCGGATCGGTGCGGCGTCGGCAGTGATGCAGTCGCTGTATCGGACCGTTGTGGTGAAGAGGGAGCTGAGCCGAAAGGCGAAGCTCTCGATTTACCGGTCAATCTACGTTCCTACCCTCACCTATGGTCATGAGCTCTGGGTAATGACCGAAAGGACAAGATCGCGGATACAAGCGGCCGAAATGAGTTTCCTCCGCAGAGTGGCCGGGCGCTCCCTTAGAGATAGGGTGAGGAGCTCGGTCACACGGGAGGAGCTCGGAGTAGAGTCGCTGCTCCTCCACGTCGAGAGGAGCCAGCTGAGGTGGCTCGGGCATCTGGTCCGGATGCCTCCTGGACGCCTCCCTCGGGAGGTGTTCCGGGCATGTCCCACCGGTAGGAGGCCCCGGGGAAGACCCAGGACACGCTGGAGGGACTATGTCTCTCGGCTGGCCTGGGAACGCCTCGGGGTCCGTCCGGAGGAGCTGGAGGAAGTGGCTGGGGGGAGGGAAGCTTGGGAGCCCCTGCTTAGACTGCTGCCCCCCCGACCCGGCCCCGGATAAGCGGAAGAAGATGGATGGATGGATGGACGGATTAAGATAATGTAAGAAATGGGGTTAGACACTCTTGATCTCGTCCCAATTTATGGTTTTGAGATTAATGATTTAATTGTAATTCCTCAAAACCCTATACTCTCTGACTATTTTTTAATTACCTTTCAATTCAAACTAAAAGATTATCCAGCTCGGCAGGAGAAAACTATAATGAAAAGAACAATATCAGAAAAATCGGTAGCCGAGTTCAAAGAAATAATTGAGCCAGTATTAAATGATATGCCATGTGACAATGAGGACAACTTTAATCCAATTATCATGGATCAGTTTGTTGATAGGACAATGCTCACCTTAAAATCTGCTCTCGATGTTGCAGCTCCGCTAAAACAGAAAAGCATTAAACCAAGACCTCCGGCTCCATGGTTTACTCCAGAACTGTGATCACTCAAACACGTGAGACGCACAGAGAAGCTCTGGCGCCGCTCGCGCTCCGAGCAGTCTCTGAAGGCATGGAAGCTCTGCCTGCTCTCTTATAAGGCCGCTCTGCGAAAAGCACAAACCAGATACTATTCAAACCTAATAGAAGTAAACAAAAGCAACCCCAGATTTCTGTTCAGCACTGGAGCCAGGCTGACAAACTCGCACACTGCCCCTGAGTCTCTTCTCCCCTCAAAGTTCAGTTGTGATGACCTTCTTGAATTCTTTGATCCAAACCATCAAGTTGTTTGCTCGACCCTATTCCAGTCAAACTCCTCAATGAAGCTCTCCACCTAATAAGAGGTTTCATCCATAACATAATAAATATGTCGGTAGAAAATGGCTATGTTCCTCAGTCCTTTAAATATGCTGTAATTAAACCGCTTTTGAAAAAACCTAGCTTAAATCCTGATGAACTAGCCAACTACAGACCTATCTCGAATCTTCCATTTCTCTCAAAGATCCTGGAATGAGTTGTGGTGAAACAGCTTTGTCACCATCTGCAGGACAATAATTTATTTGAAAAATTTCAGTCTGGTTTCAGAGCTCACCACAGCACAGAAACTGCTCTGCTAAAAGTGACAAATGATTTGCTACTAGCTGCTGATGACGGGCTGGCTTCAGTCCTGGTCCTACTGGACCTCAGTGCAGCGTTTGACACCATTGATCACAACATTCTACTGCAGAGGTTAGAATGTGACATAGGTGTCAGAGGGACCGCCCTCAAATGGTTTAAATCCTCTCTATCAGATAGGTACCAGTTTGTTAGTGTAAACCAGTGCACCTCTCCCTGCTCTAAAATAGCTTGTGGTGTTCCACAAGGATCTGTGCTTGGTCCAATCCTGTTTACTCCTGTATATGTTGCCATTAGGTAACATTATCAGAAAACATGGCATTAATTTCCACTGCTATGCTGATGACACTCAGCTGTACTTGTCAATGAAACCAAATCAGACCGATCAAATCGATAAGCTCAGTGCCTGTGTGAAGGACATCAAAACCTGGATGACCCTGAATTACCTGCTCTTAAACCCTGAAAAAACAGAGGTCATTGTTGTCGGTCCTAAAGGTCAGAGAGATTCTCTGTCCGACCAGATAATCTCACTTGACAATGTGAGTATAGCCTCTAGCTCTACTGTAAAAAACTTGGAGTCGTATTTGACCAAAATCTCTCATTCACAGCTCATAAACCAAGCTTGTAAAACTGCATATTTTCACCTGCGAAACATAACTAAAATCTGAAATATTTTGCCTAAAAATGATGCTGAAAAACTTATCCATGCATTTGTTACATCCAGACTAGATTACTGTAATTCTCTGCTCACCGCTCATGCGCTAAAGGTACTTTAAGAAGCTTCCAGTTGGTCCAAAATGCAGCGGCCAGAGTCCTAACAGGAACTAAAAGACGTGATCACATCAGTCCTGTGTTAAAATCACTGCACTGGCTTCCTGTCGAGTTTAGAATTAAATTCAAAGTTCTCCTCTTGACATACAAAGCCTTAAACAGTATGGCCCCATCATATCTTCAGGATGCCATTGTCCCCTATCAGCCAAATAGAGCACTTCGCTCTCAGAATGCAGGATTATTAGTGGTTCCTAGAGTGTCTAAAAGTACAGTGGGGGGGAGAGCCTTCAGTTACCAAGCTCCTGTGTTATGGAATCAACTCCCTGTTGATGTTAAACAGGCACCCACAGTCTCTTTATTTAAGACCAGGCTTAAAACCTTCCTCTTCGGAATAGCTTATGACCAGGTTACCTAGATGATGTCACTAAGATAAGCTGCTGCAGGAGATAACAAGCTGGGGGAAGTGTGGCAACCTGAGCACTGTCCTCTGTTTCCTCCTATTTTCTCATCAGCATCACTTACTATGTTCTCATCTGTAGCTCGTTCATTGCTATTCACATGTTGTCCCCTGTCCCACTCCCCCTGTGGAGTGGAACTCTTTCAGACGCCTGATGGCAGCTGGACCCCTCTCCTCCTCCTCGCCCGGCTCCTTCCCCACCTGGGTAGCTGTGACCATACCGAACTGGCCCACGGGCCTGGACATCTATAGCCTGTCCGTCCATGGGAGTGGATCTCTCCTTCACTGTAGTTCTCCCCGAGGTTTCTTCTTTTTCCCAGGACCCTGGGTTTTTTGGAGTTTTTCCTTGCTGAGAAGGAGGGTCTAAGGACAGGGGATGACTGGACGATGTTTCATTTGCTGCTTTACATGAATGTTGTTTATTCCTGTTTTTATATGTCTGTGTATGTTTTACTCATCCATATCTTGGAACGCACTTAGAGGCAACTGTTGTTGCTACAAAATAAATTGAATTGATTTTTACAATTTTTACTCTTTCACTCACTCTTTCTCACTCACACTCTTTCACTCACACTCTTTCACTCACACACTTTCACTCACACACTTTCACTCACTCTCTCTTTCACTCACACTCTCTCTTTCACTCACACTCTCTCTTTCACTCACTCACTCTCTTTCACTCACTCTCTTTCTCACTCACACTCTCTTTCTCACTCACTCTTTCTCACTCTTTCTCACTCACACTCTTTCTCACTCACACTCTTTCACTCACTCTCTTCCTCACTCACTCTTTTCCTCACTCACTCTCTTCCTCACTCACTCTCTTTCACTCACACTCTCTTTCACTCACTCTCTTCCTCACTCACTCTCTTTCACTCACACTCTTTCACTCACACTCTTTCACTCACACTCTTTCACTCACACTCTTTCTCACTCACTCTCACTCACTCTTTCTCACTCACACTATCTTTCACTCACACTCACACTCACTCTCTTTCACTCCACTCTTCTCACTCACTCTTCACTCACTCTTTCTTCACTCACTCTCTCTTACTCACTCTCACTCTTTCTCACTCACACTCTTTCACTCACTCACTCTTTCTCACTCACACTCTTTCACTCACACTCTTTCACTCACTCTCTTTCTCACTCAATCTTTTTCACTCACTCTCTTTCACTCACACTCTCTTTCACTCACACTCTCTTTCACTCACACTATCTTTCACTCACTCTCTTTCACTCACTCTCTTTCTCACTCACTCTTTCTCACTCACACTCACACTCTTTCACTCACTCTTTCTCACTCACACTCTTTCACTCACTCTTTCTCACTCACTCTCTTTCTCACTCACACTCTCTCTGTCACTCACTCTCTTTCTCACTCACTATCTTTCTCACTCAATCTTTTTCACTCACTCTTTCTCACTCACTCTTTCTCACTCACACTCTCTTTCACTCACACTCTTTCACTCACTTTCTTTCTCACTCACTCTTTCTCACTCACTCTCTTTCACTCACACTCTTTCACTCATTCACTCTTACTCACTCTTTCACTCACTCTTCCTCACTCACTCTCTTTCACTCACATTCTTTCACTCACTCTCTCACTCACACTCTCTCTTTCACTCACTTTCTCACTCACACTCTCTTTCACTCACTCACTCTTTCTCACTCACTCTCTTTCTCACTCACACTCTTTCACTCAAACTTTCTCACTCACACTTACACTCACTATCTTTCTCACTCACACTCTTACACTCACTCTTTCTCACTCACATTCTTTCACTCACTCTCTCACTCACACTCTCTTTCACTCATTCACTCTTTCTCTCACTCTTTCACTTACTCTCTTCCTCACTCACACTCTTTCACTCACTCTCTCTTTCACTCACACTCTCTTCCTCACTCACTCTCTCTTTCACTCACACTCTCTTTCACTCACTCTCTTTCTCACTCACATTCTTTCACTCACTCTCTTTCTCACTCACACTCTTTCACTCAGTCTTTCTCACTCTCTTTCACTCACTCTCTTCCTCACACTCTTTCACTCACTCTCTCTTTCACTCACACTCTCTTTCACTCACTCTCTTTCTCACTCACACTCTCTTTCACTCACTCTCTTCCTCACTCACACTCTTTCACTCACACTCTTTCACTCACACTGTTTCACTCATTCACTCTTTCTCTCTCTCTTTCACTTACTCTCTTCCTCACTCACACTCTCTTTCACTCACTCTCTCTTTCACTCACACTCTCTTCCTCACTCACTCTCTCTTTCACTCACACTCTCTTTCACTCACTCTCTTTCTCACTCACATTCTTTCACTCAGTCTTTCTCACTCTCTTTCACTCACTCTCTCTTTCACTCACTCTTTCACTCACTCTCTTTCTCACTCACACTCTTTCACTCAGTCTTTCTCACTCTCTTTCACTCACTCTCTCTTTCACTCACTCTTTCACTCACTCTCTTTCTCACTCACACTCTCTTTCACTCACTCTCTTCCTCACTCACACTCTCTTTCACTCACACTCTTTCTCTCTCACACTCTTTCACTCACTCTCTTTCACTCTCTTTCTCACTCACTTTTTTTCTCACTCACACTCTTTCACTCACTCTTTCTCACTCACACTCTCTTTCACTCACACTCTTTCACTTTCTTCCTCACTCACACTCTTTCACTCACTCTCTCTTTCACTCACACTCTCTTCCTCACTCACTCTCTCTTTCACTCACACTCTCTTTCACTCACTCTCTTTCTCACTCACTCTTTCTCACTCACACTCTTTCACTCAGTCTTTCTCACTCTCTTTCACTCACTCTCTTCCTCACACTCTTTCACTCACTCTCTCTTTCACTCACACTCTCTTTCACTCACTCTCTTTCTCACTCACACTCTCTTTCACTCACTCTCTTCCTCACTCACACTCTCTTTCACTCACACTGTTTCTCACTCACACTCTTTCACTCTTTCTCACTCACTTTTTTTCTCACTCACACTCTTTCACTCACTCTCTTTCACTCACACTCTCTTCCTCACTCACACTCTTTCACTCACTCTCTTCCTCACTCACACTCTCTTTCACTCACTCTCTTTCTCACTCACACTCTCTTTCACTCACTCTTTCACTCACTCTCTTTCTCACTCACTCTCTTTCTCACTCACTCTCTTTCACTCACTCTCTTTCTCACTCAATCTTTTTCACTCACTCTTTCTCACTCACACTCTCTTTCACTCACTCTTTCACTCACTCTTTCACTCACACTCTTTCACTCACTCTTTCACTCACACTCTTCCTCACTCACACTCTCTTTCACTCACTCTCTTCCTCACTCACACTCTCTTTCACTCACTCTCTTCCTCACTCACACTCTTTCACTCACTCTCTTTCACACACTCTTTCACTCACTTTTTTTCTCACTCACACTCTTTCACTCACTCTTTCTCACTCACACTCTCTTTCACTCACACTCTTTCACTCACTCTCTTTCACTCACACTCTCTCTTTCACTCACTCACTCTCTCACTCACACTCTTTCACTCACACTCTTTCACTCACACTCTTTCACTCGCTCTCTTTCACTCACACTCTCTTTCACTCAGTCTTTCTCACTCACACTCTCTTTCACTCACACTCTTACTCACACTCTTTCACTCACACTCTTTCACTCACTCTTCCTCACTCACACTCTCTTTCACTCACTCTCTTTCACTCACACTCTTTCACTCACTCACTCTTTCTCACTCACACTCTCTTTCACTCACTCTTTCACTCACTCTCTTTCTCACTCACACTCTCTTTCACTCACTCTCTTCCTCACTCACACTCTCTTTCACTCACTCTCTTCCTCACTCACACTCTCTTTCACTCACACTCTTTCACTCACACTCTTTCACTCACTCTTTCACTCACACTCTTCCTCACTCACTCTCTTTCACTCACACTCTTTCACTCACTCTCTTTCACTCACACTCTCTCTTTCACTCACTCACTCTTTCTCATTCACACTCTTTCACTCACACTCTTTCACTCACTCTTTCTCACTCACTTTCACTCACTCTCTTCCTCACTCACATTCTCTTTCACTCACTCTCTTTCTCACTCACACTGTCTTTCACTCACTCTCTTTCTCACTCACACTGTCTTTCACTCACTCTCTTCCTCACTCACACTCTTTCACTCACACTCTTTCTCACTCACACTCTCTTTCACTCACTCTCTCACTCTCTCTTTCACTCACACTCTTTCACTCACTTTCTTTCACTCACTCTCTTTCACTCACTCTCACTCATTCACTCAAACTCTTTCTCACTCACACTCTTTCACTCACACTCTTTCACTCACTCTCACTCTTTCACTCAAACTCTTTCTCACTCACTCTCTTTCACTCACTCTCTTTCACTCACTCTCACTCTTTCACTCAAACTCTTTCTCACTCACACTCTTTCACTCATACTCTTTCTCACTCACACTCTTTCACTCATACTCTTTCTCACTCACACTCTTTCACTCACACTCTTTCACTCATACTCTTTCTCACTCACTCACTCTTACTCTCATTCTCTCAGTCAGACATTTTCCTAATCTCTTGCTGTGTTAAGTTAAAAAACAATTGTCATTTTCATGCCAATTTGGCCTTTGTTTAAATTAAAATAAAATAAGGTGTTTTGGATCCTGGTGTGGGAAAGTTTTATGTGCTCTACCACATGTGTCCACATTAACTTTATATCATTTATTACATAAAGATTCGTTTATTCTCCACTTAAACTCTATTCAATATTAACATGAACTGTAAATGAAATTCCATCTTAACATTGAGTCCATTTGCCCAAGTAAAGTTTATTTAGGGATTTACATAAATAACAAAAATAAATGTAATTTATTTACATTCACTTAATATGAAGAAAATGTGTACCATAAGGCTTGACATTTACTTAGTTTATGTAATTGAATCATGTGGGAAATTGTTATGTGATTAAATTACATAAAGTCTATCACTTATTTTTTTGAGTGTGTGTAGACGGCACTCTACTGGTTTAAAAAGGAATTCCATCCACAACTGACCCTGGGTGACTGAGCAGAGGCTAAATCTGCAGATATGACATTTTGTGGGAGAGTTCATGACATTACAGTGTCAAATTGTCATTTTAACAAAGCACATTCTGGGAGTGTCCAAGTCTAACGCTGACTAACGCGAGACTGTAGAGCTTTAATTTCTGGTGTGGAGGAGGGACTTTGAACTTTGCAGAGTTCCACTCACACGTACATCTTCTGATTAGATTATGTAAAGGTGAGCTGTGTTTGTGCGGAGCTCGAGTGTTTACAGAGGGGCCGGTCCCGGGGCTGGTCAGACTGGAGAACTGAGACGTGTCTCACCTTTTCAAAATAAACTAGGCACATTCTGCTCAAAATATTTATTAAACAATACTTGATATAAAGGCCTAAAACTCGTGAGAGTAAAGCAGTAGGATTTTAAAGAAGTTTTTGATTGTAAACAGTGTCTATTTTTTATTTGCACTCAACATTTTACGTCCCAACGAGCGCGGACCAAACGTGCCTCTTTATTTTGTACGACTTTCCGGTGGTGAACGCGGGGAGTTTGACGCAGCGGTGCTCAAGCGGATAAAGGACTTTGACGTGAGCAGAGCTCAGGAGGAGGAGGAAAGTTCAGCACACACATGCACACACACGTACACACGTACGGCAGGAGTTTGCTCCGAGTTTTCGCGCTGCTGCTGCGGTCCGAGCGCAGACCTGATCGGGGAGAGTAGCGGTCAGTCCCGGACATGACCGCCCTGCTCGTGTCTTTGGCGGTGGTGGGAGCCGTGGTGCTCGGGTGTGAGCTGGCCCGGTGGGCCGCGGGCCGGTACCTGCCCGGGGCTTACTGGCTTTACGCGCTGGAGGTGGCGTGCACGCTGCAGCTGTGTTGGTGCGCGCAGGAGTTGAAGGTGCTCGGGGAGAACGCGGAGCTGCCGGTGTCCACGCGCCTCACGCTGCTTTACGTGGTCACGGCCGTGCACGTGAGTAGTTTCCGCGGGGCCAGCTGTTCTTTCATCGGGCCGCTGGAGCGCGTGTGCCGCCGGAAGATGAGCCCCCGAGCGGCCGCGGGGGTCGCGTGCTGCCAGCTGGCCGCGGCTCTCGCGGCTCAGCCGCTCGCGGTGCTCGTGTGGTCCCGGGGCTGGTCCGACGCGCACCTGCGGCACCTGAGGTTCGGGTACCGGTGCTTCGATCCTTTGGGTGGGACGCTGCTGGAGGCCGCGGCGGTGGAGCTCATTTGCGGCTTCGTCACGCAGGCGGTGGTCCTGCACCTGCACAGGCTGGAGCCGCTGCTCCGGGTGCACGCACTCAGCGCCGTGATCACCGCGCTGGTGTACTCTGGTGAGGCTCGAGCACATGGCAGTGTTGTTCCGCTCAAGCTCAAAGAAGGGCTTTCTTCAGCTAAACCCTCAGATCCCTCTGGCGCTTTTTCACTATTTAATTATACTTAGGCACTTTCCTGTGACACTCCAAACTTTACGTTACACAAATAAACTCGTTACTAAACTAGTTTTGTGTCAGTGGAGACCAGGGCATGTTGTCTCACGTTTGCACTTGTGTCTCTGAAACCAAACCCAACACAAATGTACCAAAAGAAAGAGCTCAGCTGTTTTAGACTTTTTTTTAATTCTGTCTCTCTGTCCTCAGAGTTCAAAGAGGTTAAACACCAGGGTTTGACGCTGTGACATTCTAAAAGTTAAATATGAATACGAGTGAAATTTCCTTCGCGATATACAATCATTGTTCATATAAAACAGTGCACAGTGTGACACGGCATCTGACGTTCTGACCTCCGGTTTGGGGCCCAGACCACAGGTTACTTCTCTGGGCTGTGGCTAGAGCAGTAACCTTTCTTTTATCTCAGTTTCATTGCTCAATACAGGGAAGTTCTATTTGTGATTAAACATTGAAATATGGATTTACAATATTATTTACACTTCTGGTAAAATGTTAAGAAAATATTCCATGTTAAAAAAAAGACTTGCAATAACAAAAAAAGTTTTCATCTTTGCTCTGGTTTCTGTACAGTCTTTTTTCTATAACAAGCACATGTTTATTTGTGTCTTTTATTTGGACTTGTGTCTGTGTTCAGGTGGTGCTGTTTCTGGAGCTGTGTTTAACCCCATCCTGGCTGTGTCTCTTCAGTTCTCCTGCAGTGGACATTCGTACCTTGAATACATGTTTGTGTACTGGCTCGGACCCATGCTGGGTAAAAATACTGCTGCTACTACTACTACTACTGCTGCTGCTACTACTACTACTTGACGGACCTGTCTGATCACACTGAGGCTGCCAATCTGCACCACCAGCCCCTCCACCAACACTCACACACACCCCGCTTTCATATTTGGACATGTGGGTCTTGCCTAAGGACACAGCAGAACTTGATTCATGGATGTTTGAGCAATCTTTGATTGCTTATTTTCACCAGTACATACCCACTGTGACGTCCGCACTTCCTCCTCCAGTCTGATGTTCTTCATGGGTGATACTCGTAGGATTTGGTCCAGATGAGCTGTAGTGTGATGTGCAGCGATCCACAGGAGGGGTCCACAGCCTGGTTTAATCCTGGTTTGGTCTAGGGGGTGACCGATATATCAGTTGGCTGATATTATCGGCCGATATGGGATCTTGGAAACACATCTGCTTTCGGCCAAGGTCTTGCCGATATGGGCCCATATTCCACGTGGACATGCTTTACCTTGTTAGAAAGTTTAGACTCTCTATATTATGGCAATTTAATCCAGTTCACAGACATATAAATGTCCTGATATGTGACGCTGCATCAGGATTTATCTGAGGAGTCATTTGTCTGTGTCCGTCCTGCCCCTGAACGCATCGCCATGTGCAGTTGTTTACACCCGCAGCCCTAGATCCATGTGTGCACATATACGGTCTGTGTGTGCGCAACACTGAGATTCTCTTCTTTTTACGGATGCTCAATTTGAGTCTGGATTAAAAGGACAGTTCTTGGTGCAGACTTGTGATCTGAGAGGAGCCTGTGTGAGGCTGAGTGTTGAAATGTGTCGGTTTTGAAGCTTGTTTTGGTTCTTTCTCAGCTCGCACACATAAACAGGCTGTTTTCTCTTCTGTTAGCGACTGTAAAGTCACTATAGTGGCTGTATAAATGTTACTGGACACTCACTGATATGTAAATGAGCTGTGAACAGAAGTGTGAATTATCCGCATTTAGCAGATCATTATGGGCGACGTGCCCATATTTACTGCTAAAGGCTAATAGCTGTAGTTTACTTACAGCACTTTCTTTACGAGCTAGAATATCATACAAAAATGCCATTAGGCTGACCGACTGTCTTTAAATATGACGGAAATAACAATAAATGTCGCCTAAATAAACCCAATTGTAAATTCAATAGAGCCAAGCCTGAGTTTTATAAATGAAGATTTACAGTGAATTTTTACGTCATAATATATCAGTGATTATATCGGCTATCGGCAGCTCCCACTTCCATTTTATTGGTATCATATCGGCCGCAACAAAATCCATATTGGTCGGGCACTAGTTTGGTCCATGCAGGGTTTTGTTTTCATGATGTTTACAGCCACATCAGCTCCATTGGACACCAGAGTTTTCTAACGCCGAAGTCAGAGCACTTGTTTCTTTTATGAAGTCATTATAGATCAGTATTGTGATTTAAAATGTCACAGTTATAACAGAATGATCCACATAGGTCAGGTCAGAGCTATAGACACACACAGGTCTGCTTGAATTATTTTATTATTTATGAAGCTAATTAAGTGTTCCTGACCCAAACCTTCACTTGACAGTGGAAACGTAGTCAAACATCTGGATTAAAAAACAAGCCACACATGAGCCACACGAGACCTCCACAACACCCTGTTCACACATGGCCCTGTTCTGGTGAAATTCAGGAAAACTGTCAGGTCAGGAGCGTGTGTGAAGAAGGTTTTACTAACACATTTATACCCGTGATGAGTGAACAGACTCTGTGGTTTAACTTTGACGTGTATGTGTTCAGGTGTGGCCAGCTGCAACCTGCTCTTTGAGATCATCCTTCCCTTCCTGTGTGGGCAGAGCTTCGTCACTGAGGAGACGCACAAACAGAAGAGCCAGTAATCCGTGGTCCTGCAGGGCTTTGCAGGGGATTTTGAATACACAATACATATGTTTCAGAAGTAAATCTGGCAACCTTCTGGTGTCCTTTACTATCCCCACAACATTTGAAAGAAGTTTCATTTACGGACCCTGTGAGGTTTAAGACACATTATAATGTTGTCTCCTCAAAAACACACCTGGAAATGGCATCTCCATAGAGACAAGCCAGTACCAGACCTTCCACCTCAGAAGTAGCACAGTGCACCTTCTGCACCTTCCTCCACTTGTCCTACTGCAGCCTGGGACGAGTGTGTAATGTGAAAAGCACAAGGTCACGCTGGAGCACCAGTACTATGAATGCTCAGGATGTTATTGTATTGTGTGATTTTTACAAGTCATTTCCAAGGACAGCGCATCACAAAGACCTCTCCAACATGGCCACTGCTGGGTCACAAGAAGACCTCTCCAACATGGCCACTGCTGGGTCACGAGCAGACCTCTCCAACATGGCCACTGCTGGGTCATGAGCAGACCTCTCCAACATGGCCACTGCTGGGTCATGAGCAGACCTCTCCAACATGGCCACTGCTGGGTCACGAGCAGACCTCTCCAACATGGCCACTGCTGGGTTTCATTCCACTGTTTTTTGTTGTTGTTTTTTTTCTAATCAGACAGGGGGCCACCAGGGACATCAGTGACACACAAACAGTACTTTAAAAAAATAAACAAAAAAAAGTCTTCTTTTGATTTTTGAAAATTTTGATTTTAATCTCTCCAAAGTACAAATAATTTATTCTGAACTAGATTAAATTGAGATTCAAGGTTCCTTTCGGTATTGCTTTACACACTTCGATATATTCTTTAATATGTTGCCTGGAAACTGATAAATGCCTTTGAATTCATTGTATGAAAATATTTGTCCTTGTGCATTGATCAGCTGGTTAACCCACACTATCCCAGTGTCAAAGCAGGTTCTGTATTTAACCCACACTATCCCAGTGTCAAAGCAGGTTCTGTATTTAACACACACTATCCCAGTGTCAAAGCAGGTTCTGTATTTATCCCACACTATCCCAGTGTCAAAGCAGGTTCTGTATTTATCCCACACTATCCCAGTGTCAAAGCAGGTTCTGTATTTAACCCACACTATCCCAGTGTCAAAGCAGGTTCTGTATTTAACCCACACTATCCCAGTGTCAAAGCAGGTTCTGTATTTAACCCACACTATCCCAGTGTCAAAGCAGGTTCTGTATTTAACACACACTATCCCAGTGTCAAAGCAGGTTCTGTATTTATCCCACACTATCCCAGTGTCAAAGCAGGTTCTGTATTTATCCCACACTATCCCAGTGTCAAAGCAGGTTCTGTATTTAACCCACACTATCCCAGTGTCAAAGCAGGTTCTGTATTTAACCCACACTATCCCAGTGTCAAAGCAGGTTCTGTATTTAACCCACACTATCCCAGTGTCAAAGCAGGTTCTGTATTTATCCCACACTATATACATCTCCAGTTCAGAAAAGCGCGGTACTGGGGACAGCAAAGGTACTGCGCAGAACTCTCAAGCTCCCAGGCCACTGCTAGAGGGCCCGAGCTGATGAGGGTGAGAGAGACCAACCACCGGGGAAGGTGAGAAGCACGTTTCTCTATCTCTATCGTGCTCTCTCGCTCTCTCTCGCTATCTCTCTCTATCGCTATCTCTCTCTATCGCTATCTCTTTCTCTCTATCGCTACTTCTTTCTCTCTATCTCTATCTCTTTCTCTCTATCTTTCTAACTCTATCTCTTTCTCTCTATCTCTTTCTCTCTGAATAAAAACATGTTTCTCACCTTCCACGGTGGTTGGTCTCTCACCCTCAACTCCGGTCCTCTACCAGAGGCCTGGGAGCTTGAGGGTTCTATGCAGTATCTTTGCTGTTCCCAGTACTGCGCTTTTCTGGACTGAGATGTCTGTTGTGCTTCCTGGGATCTGCTGCAACCACTCATCCAGTTTGGGGGTCACTGCCCCGAGTGCTCCGATCACCACAGGCACCACCGATGCTTTCACCTTCCAGGCTCTCTCCAGCTCTTCTTTCAGCCCCTGGTATTTCTCTAGTTCCTCGTGTTCCTTTTTCCTGACATTGCCATCACTCGTTATTGCAGTGTCCACCACCACGGCTTTGTTCTTTCGCTTATCCAGAACCACGATGTCTGGTTGGTTCGCCATCACCATTCTGTCAGTCTGTATTTGGAAGTCCCATAGGATCTTGGCCCGCTCATTCTCCACCACCTTTGGAGGTGTTGCCCACCTTGATCCTGGGGTTTACAGCCTGTACTCTGCACAGATGTTTCTGTACACTGTGTACTTGGTTATGTCGCTCCATGTACGCTTTCCCTGCCAGCATCTTACACCCTGCAGTTATGTGCTGGACTGTCTCAGGCACTTCTTTGCACAGCCTACACCTTGGGTCTTGTCTGGTGTGGGGTAGATCTGGGCCTCTATTGCTCGGTTGCTCAAGGCCTGCTCCTGTGCAGCCAGGATGAGTGCCTCCCTGCTGTCCTTCAGACCAGCCCTCTCCAGCCATCGGTAGGATTTCTTGATATCAGCCACTTCAGTTATGTTCCGGTGGTACGCCCCGTGTAGGGGTTTGTCCTGCCATGATGGTCCCTCCAGCACCTCTTCCTCTGCGCCCCACTGTCTGATACATTCTCTGAGCACATCATCAGTCTGGGGCTTGTCACTGATGTACTTGTGGAGCTTGGATGTTTCATCCTGGACAGTGGTTTCCACACTCACTAGTCCTCGGCCTCCTTCCTTCCAGCTCGTGTACAGTCTCAGGGTGCTGGGCTTGGGATGGAACCCTCCATGCATGGTCAGGAGCTTTCGTGTCTTAACATCCGTGGTCTGTGTCTCCTCCTTTGGCCAACTTATGATTCCTGCTGGGTATCTGATCACTGGCAGGGCGTAGCTGTTTATTGCCTGCGCCTTGTTCTTGCCATTGAGCTGGCTTCTTAGGATCTGCCGTACTCTTTGCAGGTATTTGGCTGTCACCGCTTTCCTTGTTGCCTCGTCAAGGTTGCCATTTGCCTGTGGGATACCAAGGTACTTGTAACTGTCCTCAATGTCTATTATTGTTCCCTCTGGGAGTGAGACCCCCTCTGTGTGGACTACCTTCCTTCTCTTTGTCACCATCCTGCTACATTTCTCGAGCCCCAATGACATTCCAATGTCTGTGCTGTAGATCCTGGTGGTGTGGATCAGAGTCGATGTCTCGCTCGCTCTTAGCGTACAGGTTGATGTCATCCATGTAGAGGAGGTGACTGATGGTGGCCCCATTTCTGAGTCGGTATCCATAGCCAGTGCGGTCGATTATTTGGCTGAGGGGTTTCAGACCTATGCAGAACAGCAGTGGGGACAGTGCCTCCCCTTGGTATATACCACATTTGATGGTCACGGTCACTTGTGCAAGTGGCTTGCCATTGGCTTCAAGGGTGGTGTTATATAGGATAAATGAGATTTTTTATATTTCTTTCTTTCTGACGAATGACAAAAAGGGAAAAGTTATTTTATTTTGAGTTTTATATTTTTCTGTTTCAATTCCATTAAAGATAATTGTGAGATCTCATGATGTAATTCATTTTATTGTTAATTCATTTTATTGTTCATTCATTTTATTAATAATTCATTTTATTAATAATTCATTTTATTGTTCATTCATTTTATTGTTCATTCATTTTATTGATCATTCATTTTATTAAAAATTCATTTCATTGTTCATTCATTTTATTAATAATTCATTTTATTGTTAATTCATTTTATTGTTCATTCATTTTATTAATAATTCATTTTATTGTTAAGTCATTTTATTGTTCATTCATTTTATTGTTCATTCATTTTATTGATCATTCATTTTATTAAAAATTCATTTCATTGTTCATTCATTTTATTGATAATTCATTTTATTGTACATTTTAATACTCATGAATTAAATTCATTATTCATTTTATTGTTTTATTCATTTTTTATTATTCATTTTTATTCATCTTCTGATGTTAAATAAGGTACATTGTAATTGAACTTTTGAACCTCTTTTGTAGTTTTGCATGCATAAGCTAGAGGCAAGCAGAGGTGTTAGCCACAAAGCAATCTTACTCGAGTGAAAATCAACATGAAGACTAGACTGAATCCGTTGAAGGAAACCACCTGAAACATGTGACCTGTGATAGAAAGTAATGATGTAAAGCCATGAAAGATGTTTAATTTGTGATTGGTTGAGCCTAAAGATCCGGTGGGTGTTTACCGGCGCGGGGCTCAACAAAAGCTGGGGTCTGAGAGTGGTCTTCGCCTTTTGCCATTTTGTACCACTGATGTACGGTGATTGGCCGGTAATTGCCCTTGGTTTTTGGGTGAGGTGAGCTCTATTGGGTGAAGTGTGTTTTCACGAAAAGTTGCATTTCTGGACAACCTAAATTAGTCTGAATAACCTAACGGTTAGGTGCAACCAAGTAGTGGACAGAGGACCTTGATGTTTTGCTGTGAACTTCGTAAAAAGTTCTAAATCTCTTAACTAAAAACTTGGTCATTTACTCTCACTTCATCTTTTAGAACACCTTAAGAAATCGGTAAGACCTCTCAGACGACCAGATGTTTATCTTGTGTAAGGGAAATAAATATTTCTTGAAACGAGTATTTGCTCCCTGAATTGATTTCATCTGTGTTCATTGTCTGGTGAGACATCAAATCCAGAGTTTCCACACACATCACATCCTCGTGGTCGTCACATCTGAGACAGTGTGAGTATGAATACACATGAAAGAGTAGCAATATTAATGCTGATTAACTGTGTAGTCTAAGCTTTGAATCATTGTTGATGTTATTCTGATTATGGTTTAAGTATTGAATTGTTTGTTGGTATTAATTTAAGGTATGATTCAGAATTGAGAAAGATTAAATATAAGTCAGAGGTTGGTGGTAATCTCAGCAAGGCTCATTCTGTTAAAGTGGTTGTCAGTGTCAATTAGGGTTAATTAAGTGGCAATATCAATATCAGTTTAATATGATATAAAATAAAAAAGGTTAGAGTAATTAGTGGTGAAATCAAAGGTATTTAAAAATAATTTAATCAAGTGATAATAAAAGGTACAGGATATAAAAAGGGGATATGATCCAAAAGTAACAGAGATCAGAGTTATCAGTGAGAATATTAGCATGGTTTATGTTGTCGAATGACCTATGTGAGTAGATTGTGAGCGTAGGGTGGACAGGGCGTAGTACTTGGCATGATAAAAGAGGTCATAGGGCAAATTAAATTATCATACAGGTATTTCGAGAATCTAAAAACTCCATCCCTGGTAATCCTATAATAAGACTAATTAGTTAACAATAAAACATTAGCAATAGGATTATTCTCAGAAGGATAAACTGAGCTCCCACCCCGGGAGCATTTAAAAGGCTCTCGTGCTACCTAAGCAGCGCAAGCTCCGACATGGCGCCCGAACAGGGACAGGGTATCGTAAAACTAGGTCGTGTCTGATTAAAGGGAAGCGGGCGCGTTGATAAAATCCTGTCCCAAGGTTAACGGAAGTCTGTTGACCCTCAGATAATTAGGTTCGTTAGTTATCCTCGTTGATTAACTATATATCGGTTATATATTTATTGTATTATTTTTCTTCATAATAAACATAAATAGAATTAAAAAAAAAAAAAAAAAAAAAAAAATTAATAATAATAATAATAAAAGTAGGTGAGTCTAATAGGAATGACTTGAAAGGAACTGGCCACTCCGACTAGGGTCATTCCGGTCAGGAAACTTGTAATGAGGCACCCCAAAGTTTTCGTGAAGGCTACGTTTCCAAAGATCGAATACTGGTCTGATATTTATTAGTGGTAAAGGTACGCATAGTAGATATTAGAAATAAGGGGGCCGATTGCCTCATTTTACAAGCAGTGTGTAGGAGACGTAAAATCGGTAAAACCGTCTTACACAAAACCTTGACGTGTCCGAAACGCAAGGCCATTGTATTTGAGTGTAAAAAATTGCGCGGGACTGACCCGAGAAAAACAGCCTATGTAACCCTTGACGTGTCCGAAAACGTGCGTCATTGTATTTGAGTGTAAAAAATTGCGCGGGACTGACCCGAGAAAAACAGCCTATGTAACCCTTGACGTGTCCGAAAACGTGCGTCATTGTATTTGAGTGTAAAAAATTGCGCGGGACTGACCCGAGAAAAACAGCCTATGTAACCCTTGACGTGTCCGAAAACGTGCGTCATTGTATTTGAGTGTAAAAAATTGCGCGGGACTGACCCGAGAAAAACAGCCTATGTAACCCTTGACGTGTCCGAAACGCAAGGCCATTGTATTTGAGTGTAAAATTGCGCGGGACTGACCGAGAAAAACAGCCTATGTAACCCTTGACGTGTCCGAAAACGTGCGTCATTGTATTTGAGTGTAAAAAATTGCGCGGGACTGACCCGAGAAAAACAGCCTATGTAACCTTTGACGTGTCCGAAAAGTAAAAACGTGCGTCAGTGTATTTGAGAGTAAAAATCGTGTGGACCAATCCCGAGTAAAACGGTGACGTAAATGAAGTAGTAAGCCCGAATAGCATTGTAAAAACATCCTAGGAACCAAGCTAAATAGAAACCACAGAATAAGTGAACTGTAGTTGCATTATCTAAAATACATAAAATATGTCTACCATAAAATACCCAGTAGGGGGCAGAAGAGCTATGAATAGCAAAACTCCCAGGAAATGGTTCAGTCTCTTAAAAAGAGGAAGACAGAAAGTCAATGAGGAAATAAATGAATTACGAGAGCAGAAAGATAGAGACGAGAGGGCTATAGCCACGGTAGTAAATCAGTCAGAAGACGAAGGGTCAGAGTTAGAGGACATCCAGGAAGAAAACGAGGAAAGGGAAGCAGACTGGAGTAAAGTCCAACCAGATCCTCCGAAATATCAGAAAATGTATCCTAACTTAGCTCAGTTGGACCCTTACCTTGTAAATTCAGAAGAAAGTGTCAGAGTAGTGAAGTCGGAAAATCCACCACCATATAATCCGGAACTGAGTGACGTGGCTCGGGTACAGATGTTGCAGGAAGTAGAGAAGATATTCCAACTAGGAAACGTAATACTGGTAAACTATGAGATGGGAGGGTTCGATTGGTGGAAGTTAGGTCCAAACCAGGAAAATATGACGGCATTATTAGTAAATTCAGCTAATCGGTCGCACAGTCACGGAGCAGGGATAGCGCTGTGGTGTGCAAATAATTTTTTGGAATGCGGGAGAATGAGACGCGAGGGCAGACGCAGTTGGCCACGTCCCTTGCACTCTACGGATGCACACATGGTAGATCCGGAACAGAAGCGTTGTCCAGGGGTGATAATGATAGCACACCATGCTTGGGAAAGAAGGAAGGATAGCTGGACAAATGAACAGTGTAATGAACAGCTACATAGATCATATGCAGGCGCGGCTTTAGTAATCAGAGCACAAAAAGAACGAATGAATTTGAAAAGAATTATAATGACTTTGCATGGTTCTGGAGGGTTTGACTACAACATAACGGAGTGTATTCACGTAGGAGTACAGTGGGCAAGGTATATGGGAGAAATATTGGGGGTACAAGCAGTATTAATGATCCCCAATGAAAATATGTACCTTAGAACAGTGAAAGAACTGGAAAAAGTTATAGAAATAACATGGCTGCACCAGACGCTAGAATGAATCACCAGATGCAGGTAGCATCAGACCAGGGTCTCATAAATATAGAGATGTCTTGGTACCCAGATGAGAATGTTCAGCCCAGAGTAGGAGAGGGCATAATTCCTGAGCCAGATCCTAATCCATGGGATACAGACTGGGACATACCAAGCTATGATAGTGTACCAGACGATACTGAGCTGGAACAAATAGAGAGGTATGGGATAGAGGAGAGAATTAAGAAAAGACGAGACACTGTGCGAAAGAGACACAGAGCAGCACCCGGAAGTGCGAATGAACGGCACTCACAGCAGGCAGAGAGACAGCTAGGCTGCGAAAAAGGTGGGGGGGAGCTAGAAACCGGAAACCCCATAACAATACATGCCGCTTCAGAACACGGGGCTGTAAGACCAAAAGAGAGACCGTTAAAGGTCCATATAAGAAAATATGAGGCAGGTCAAATAGAATTAGTAAACGTGAAAGAAAGTGAAATATTTAACAAAATAAAAGATGTAACTCATGGGATAATGTTTGTTAGTGGAAACTTCCCAGGGGATTTGCAAGGAACAGAATATTATGATTCTCTAGCACCACAAACTAAAGAGATGCTAACGAGAGAAGTTAGAAGAGGCCTTAACCCAGGAGAGCAAATACAGATATTCAAAATAGAACCCAAGGCGTTACAGGCCCCAGAAACAGTTAGGACAGTATATCTATTGAACATAAAAAGGGCGTCAACTCCAGAGCAGGTTATAGCCGTAATACAGGCAGTCGTGAAAGACGCACATAAAAAGGGACTTAATAAAATAGCGCTGCTCAATAGCCCAGGAGTAATGTTAGGAATGACGCAGCAGGAAACTAACCTAGTACTGAGTGCCTATTGGCCATGGGGTTTAATGAAAAATGCTTCATATGTGAAATCAGTTCCGGAAGAACAAAGGGCTGAAGTAATAAGAGCATTAGACCACTCAATGACGATGAATCCTAAACCAGAAGAGGCTGAGGACTTGGGAGAGGTAGAAGTAGTGGAAGTAGTAGGAAAACCCCAAGTAGGAGCTAACAGACAGGGACAGAAGGAGACAAGAGGAAAATATAAGGGAGCAGCCGTAATACCTAGATCTACTCTGGATCCGAGAAATTACCCCTCTGAAAGGTCATTATTGACATTGCAGGGAGAAAAAGTGATTGAAATATCCGGAGTAGACCCTGTAAACTGCCCATATGATGAAAATGACGCATTTGAAATGTATCAGCCCTGTTTGGTGGAAAGGAAAGCTCAGTATGAACTACCAGAGTGGGAGAGTGAGAGCCCTTCCAGGTGTAAGTAAACCATGGAAGGAGACGTATTGTCATCAGAATTATGATTGGTTGTTAGACGGAGTGAGAAAAAGAGATGACTCAGTAGCTAAAATGGCGGAGCGTCAGAGACAGGAGGAACAAATTCAGGAATATAGTCCTGACCCAAGACGAAGGTTGGCTTACGGTCCAACTTCAGATGAAAATAGTGTAAATAGAGAAAATGTAAGGAATATGTAGAGGCTAGCGCCCCAGTTGCAATGCAGGAACCAACTCCGATGAAGCGAATGGCTGGAATTCTGTTGACTCCAGGACCAGCTAGAGTAGAGAGTTATGAAGTTCAACCCCAAAGACCCAGCTCAGCGCCCCAACAGCATAACATAGGAGACCTTGGTTTAAGTTTTTCAAAAATGAATATAAGTGAGGCGATAGCAATGTGTCCAGGGAGATCCGCAGGGGAGACAGCAGTGGACTATGCTAAAAAATGTAGGGCAGTGGGAGTTCCAGAGACGTTCATGAAAGATTCCGTACTATCACTAGCGTTAAATGCTAAATATGCGCTGGATATGCCTCAGGGAATGACAGTCGCAGATATGCTGAGTCATGCTCCAGGTGACTCCTCTGAGGAAAGAATACAAGAAAGAACAACACAGATAGTAGAGAAACTGAAGAAAGGAGAAATATTGTTATCCCTGGCAGTAGCCGAACTAGCTAATATGGGAGCAACCTCGTATCAGGTGTTATCCCTAATTAGACAAATACCTAGGGAGTAGATTAGCGCGAGCTGGATAATAACCCCAGACTCGGAAAAGGCAATTTAATTAAACAATATGACGCATTGACCTCTGAAGTATGAAAACAGAGAGCCATACAAGAAACACAGAGAGAAAACTTTAAAGCTAATGAGAAGCAGGCATCAAAAAACGGGCAGCCAGCCCCGAGAGAGGCTCAGAATATCTCGAGACAGCACCCGCAGTATCTGCAGGTGCGACAATATCAGGACAGGCCAAGAGTAGGATTTCAGGATCAGGGACAAGTACAGAGAGGGAATGTACCCAGATTCTCTCCCCTAAGGACCCCACAAAACAATCAATTGAGACAAGTGCAGCCCAGAGCAGAGCCCCAGAGAATGAACAGATTGTCTCCTACAGCCAGGGACTTTCAACCCAGGAACAATCAAGAACCAGTGCAGGATCAGGGCCTCAGACAGTTAAGAAAGCCACCAAGATGGTATCTGAACCACAGAATCAAACCAGGAGCTCCTCCCCCACCTCAATACTTGAACCAGACAGAGTACCTAAAGTTGAGCGGAGAAGAAAGAAGCCGAATACAGCAAGAAAGAGACGCTGTATATCAAAAATCATTGCGAGCCCAGGGACTAGACGTGATTAAAGAATTAAATAGAATAGCATATCAGGGACCAGACGGAAGGCTATATGCTAAGTGTAAAGGTCAAGAGTTCACAATAGATACAGGATCGGATTTGACAGTATTTAAAGAAGGAGTAGGTGAAAACCTTAGTACAGGGCAGAAAGTATTATTAGCAGACGGCTCGGTGTCAGAGGTGCATCATGTGACTCATGAAGGTTTGAAGGGCATAAGAGGTAAAAGAAATCTTTTGGGAATAAAAGACTTAAATGAAGCAGAAAGTGTAGTAGATTATGTTGGCTGGTTAAAAGAATATGACGTGTCCGAACAAATAAATGATAGGGTTAATGAATCCATAATACAAGATAAAGAAAAACTAAGGAATGTTCTGGAACAAGGAAGTTATGCACGATTTAAAAATGATGTGGGCCAGGCAAAGGATTTTAAACATACAATAGTAGGAGCAATGCCAGGAAAACAGGCCCAATACCCATTAAAACCAGAGGTAGAGAAAGAGATGATGCTAACCTTAAAGGAGTTATCACAATTAGGTGTGATATCAGAAATTGATAATCCCCCGTGTTTGACACCAATACAAGCGGTGCCTAAGAAAGATGGAACTTATAGGCCAGTTCATAACCTGAAAGAATTAAACAGGGTAACCAGGAAAGATGTCAGACAGCTATTAAATCCTAAAATAGCAGTAGACTACATAAAAATCCACAAATATAAGACCAGTTTAGACCTGGCAAATGGATTTTGGAGCTGCCCTTTAGAGGAGGTGACCAGTACGAAAACTAGCTTTATGTTTAAAGGGAACGCATATAAGTGGAACAGATTGCCACAGGGATACTGTAATTCTCCTGTCGTATTCCAGGAATATATGGAGAAGGTAGTATTAAAGGATCTCCCAGTGCTAGTATATGTGGATGATATATATTTCACCACAGAAACTGAGGAGGAACATTTGGATCTGTTGGAAAAAGTTATACGAAGGCTAAAAGAATATGGTTTGAAAATAGGCCTTAAAAAATGTAATGTCGGTTTAGAAAAAGTAAAATACTTAGGGTTTGATATAAATAAAGAAATAAAAGAAATATCAGAGGGATATATTGAAGAAATATTAACCCCAACAAATCTGAAAGGATTGGAATGTGCTTTAGGGAAATTAGTGTATATACAAGGACATATACCTGGATTTGCGGAAAAAGCAGTACTGTTACATGGCCTTAAAGGGGGATTACGGAAAAAGAATGACAGAGGGAAGTACGTTGAGGAAAACCGAGTGTTGACTCTGACCGAGAGACAGATGTTTAATGTTCTCAAGCAGCATTGTATAAATAACGCTCGGAAACTCTATCCAAGAGAGAAAGGAACTAAGTTGGAATTAGAAACAGAGCTAACAGAGGAAGGGGGTACCGTGTTAGCATATAATGAGGAAAGTAAGCAGTTATGTGCTATTTGGTCACATGCGTGGACTAGCACGGAGTTGAGATATCATAGTGTAGAAAAAGAGCTTCAATTATTGAGCAAAGTGTATAAATCCACTAGTAAATATGGCAGTCCAGAACAGGTGATTGTACATACTAAAAACAGGGTAATGAAAGAGATCTCAAAAGAGACAGTAGAGGGAGCCAAAGCATATATGTCCAGATGGGGTAAATGGTCAGTGATGCTATGCGACCCGGAATGGGTATTTATGATACCGAAGGATAAAATTAGGGAAAAAAAGGAAGAAGTAGTAGAACAATTTGTCCCCCATTGGTACATATATACAGATGGGAGTAAGAAAAAGGAGGATGGGGAAAAGGCGAAATGGGCATATGTAATTTATGATGCTCTGGGGAAAAAGAAATTCTCTAAAAACGGATGGGTAGATGGGTCTGCTCAGAAAGCAGAATTAGAAGCTTTAATCCAAGCATTGTCTTTATGCGGAAAAAGAAGTTTAACTTATTAAAGGTGGTGACAGACTCCATATATGTAGCGGAAGGTATGGGAGTAAATCTCAAATACTGGAAGAGCACGGGATGGCAGAATTATAAAGGAAAGGAGTTAGAACATATGGACAGTTGGATTATAGTGGCTCAATTGATGCAGGGAAAGAAATTAATGGTGCAACATATCAATAGCCATACGAAAGATACATCAGAAGACGCTAAGAGAAATGCCGAGGCTGACGAATTAGCTCAAGTAAGAAGTATGTTTTTAACAAGAGTGCCAATGATTCCAAAATCCTGGATGACGGAGCAGGGAACACAAGTCCCGGAAGAGGAAGTTGATCATATGATAAGGGTTATACATGTGAGTTTAGGTCATGTAGGTTGGGTGAGAATGAGGAAATGGTTAGAACAACACAGTATCAGGATACCCAGAGCGCAAGAAGCATTTAAGATAATGAAACAAGATTGTGAAATGTGTATGTGGAAAGGCGGAAGAAAACCTTTAAAGTATGAGGAAGCTCCAATAAAAACTGACCAACCAGGGAAACATATATCAATGGATGTAGGACATCTTAGTGTAAATACAAGGAAGGGTCATAAAATGTTTTTAGTAGTATCAGATAATGCTGGAGGAGATACTAAAGTATACCCAATTAAGAGAGAAAGTGCTATAATAGCAAAAGAAAAACTATGCGACTTTTTAAGAGACAAACCGGAAATTGAAACAGTAAGAACTGATAATGCAACTATGTTTAAATCACACTTGTTTGAAGATGCATTGCAAGAGATAGGGATAGTGCATATTCATTCAGTCCCATACCAAAGTAACACCAATGGGGTAGCAGAGCGTGCGGTTAGAAAAGTAAAAGAGTGGATTGTGGTGAACCCCGTAGAGTGGGATGAGCCAATTAATTTGTTAAAATTAAATCAACACATAAGCATGCCCCATTTGGACCCGAATAAATTAGATAATAAAACGGGTTCTGTTGTATTACAGATTGGGGACACTGTTTGGATAAGAAGAGGGACGCAGTTCCAGGGGAAATACGTGAAACATTCTGTAGAAGGATCTGCGAAAGTTATTGGGATACAAGGTAATCTAATAGAACTAGATAACGGTTTAAAGTGTCACCCGAGACAGCTATATTTAAAAAATGCCGTTCCCAAAGATTCTCAAAAGAAAAAGGAAGGGTGATAAACGGAATGATGATGATGAGGGACCACCAACCTCAATAGCTAGGGTTGAAGAGGATGAGATAGTAAGTAATGATCATAGTATAGACGGACATATGAAATGGTTGAAAACACGATGGACAGTGAGGGAAAACGAGGAGGGACACTCTCCACCCAGACATACTGTCCAATTAAATCCAGGAATAATCCTGTTGTCCGCAGCAAGTGTGAATTCTAAGACGTGTTCCATTAGAGTAGGAAAAATGCACCCATTAGCAAAGCAAGGAGAGCTCTTAGACTGGGAAAGGTACATGCCAGGTACATGTGTCCTTTGTGGACTAGAGGTATTTAGGATAATAAAAGTAGGAATTAGAGAACCAGGATTTGCTAATGTACCCTATAAATCATATGGAGAAGGTGAAGTTAAGGGCATAGAGTTGGATGGGAAGTATAAGGTGAGCTTTTGTTGGAGATGCTGGGGAAAGCATAAATTTAGATATAGTATAGGGAGATGTGATGACCACGATGTGACATGCAGCTGTCAGATGGCGGCAAAGGGCCTTACATTATGTAAAGGGCAAGAAATTACTCTTATACCAGTAGCCTTGTTGGTACAAAGGGCCGATTTGGTATGGGATAAGATGAAAATGAGGAGAGATATGATAGACAGCTGGAGATTCTCCGTTCTGCAGATACAGGAAAAGGAAATCTGGTCTGTAGGAAAGAACAAAAAGAGGACAGATTATACGTTCTCCCAATATCAGACCTAATTGTTGCTAACATGGGAATGTTAAGGAACGGTCATGATATGCCTATCACGATAAGGAAAAAGGATCAGGGAACAATTAAGGAGAGATTGCAACTAGAGGGAGAGAGAGAGTGGGGACCTTTCTTAGTACAGAATAGATTAATAGATTGGATTACTACGGGGAAAAGAATGAGGAAACCAGGAAGAACTATAATTTCAAAATATTCGTGCTGGTATAACGTAATGGATCATCTGGGCCAGATAGGAAAAATGTTATTAACATTTAGAAGGACATACCCTGAGGGAGACCCAGATCATACGACCGGATATGCAGTAAGCGCGGCGATGATAACTAGTTCAGTTAATGCTTTGAAAACAGATTTATACCAGAAGTTTAGGGTGTCACCTAGAGGCCATTGGAGGGCAGATACCTATACCAAAGGAATAGGTGGTAGTAAATATTATTCTCCTATGCTTGATTCCTATTAGCAAACCTTGAAGATGGTCCAGCTAAATATGAAGGAGGGAAGGCTGGATAGAAGGAAGAAGAAAGGATGTCAGAAAAATAAGGAAGAAACAAGGGATCCAGAGGAATTGAGGGAGTTAAGAAGAAAGTTAATGAAAGAGATAAGAAATGAAAATTGGTGTGAATGGATGAATTATTTGATGTTGGCATTTTCAATTGGATTTGGAGTAGGAATAATTACAGCACTTTTAGTAGAGAGGTATACTGAAAAGGGTATAGTAGAGAGTCACTGGAAATTAGAGAAAGGAACTGAATACAAGGAACAATGGACAACCATAAATAAGCACCCAGTGCCATTCTGCTATCAGGATAAAGTGATAAATGAAACACAGTGGACCATGGGGTTCATAAATAATATGAGGAATGGGAATGGGTCCTATGCATTGGAAGCACAGGCTATTTGGAATTATACTGGTAGAAATCTAACAGAGGTGTTTGTAAAGTTAAGGGATAGTTCCGGGTCAAAATGTCCATATTGGCGCACCTGGGAAAACCTTAACACAAAAATTCACAGTAAAGGAAAGAGGATTAGTGACAACACAGGGCCTAATAGAGGAATATACAAATACGTGCCAGATAAAGGAGTGACATGTGTTACTACTCATTTTGGGATAACAGGAACATGGATATGGTACGAGACGGTGTAGTAATGCGGTGGTTAGACTTCCATCTGAAAGTTGCTGGAAGCAACTAAAAAAGATTCCGAGTAAGGAACGATGTGGTGATAACAAATACACATTGACAGACAATTGTGTGCAAGACTTGTGGCAGGGTGATAAGAAAGTGGGAAAGGTTTTGGACGAATACGTAATGCTGCTCACACGACAAGAGTATGAGGATGAGAAAAAGGCATGGGATTTAAAATAAAAAAAAAAAAAAAAAAAAAAAAATTCTAAATAAGACTCTCTGTTTTCAGATATGAAGCACTAAGGAAAAGCAATAAGGAACAGAGTTGAACAAGATTACTTACTAAGCAAGTAAGTATAAAGTTTCTTGTTTAAAACCTTATGAAATTGATTGAAAGGATGGTAAAATAGAGACTGGATGAAAGGAGTGATTGTAATTGTTGTGACCTGAGTGAAAAAGGGGGAAATAGTTTGTAGAAAGTAGACATTTTGTGATAAAGGAAGGAGCGAAGGAAAAATGGGACTGTTGGATGAGATTAGGTATAAATGGAATAACAAATATTATAAGTTGAGAGCAAGACTCCAGTTACACGACATAGACTTGGCTAGAGATATACAGAAGAAGGATCCGTATGTCATATCCCGGAAAAATGCAAAAAGAAGGGATAAAATGGAAAAAATAAAAGAAGCAATGAAGATTTCATTGTTTTCTAAGTTGATAATATTCATATTGTTCATGTTAGTGGTTTATCTGTCGGTAACAGTAATACAGAAATCGTATGAAGCAGTAGAAAGTACTCAAGTGGTCACTAGGAAATGGAAATTTAAAACGACGAAGTGTAGTCAATGCACAGTGCTGACTCCTATCGCGGAAATAGAACAACGAATGCCAGTTAAGACAGGAACGAGTAATGTCTTTAATCAAACGAAGTGGATAATAGGACTAGTGAATTTTATAGGCTTAAGGGGAGGACTGCAGGAAGGAGTAGTTTATGTACATGAATTGAATCCGCAGGCGGGAGTCGGACAAAATATAACTAGAGTTGTAGAGAGTAGAGTTAATAGATGCGAGAGTATCTTTACAATCCCAACTAACAGATGTAACATTACTTTTGACCAATATCGAGCAATATGCCTAGAAACCGAGCTAATGAAAGTCTTTATAAATATGTCAATAAAAGCATATGAGCAAGTTTGTGACAACTCAGCTAGTGACGTGACGTGGGAAGACTTAGAGCAAAGTTATGGTGCAGAGTCTCAAACGCTGAAAATAGTTCAGGTAGACTGGACTGCGGACAATTTATTATACATGAATGGTTTCTCAGTAAAGCAGAATCTGAATGTTACTTGTACCAAGAAGGCCTTCGCCCAAACAGGAAGGAGGGGCTGGGAAATGAGCTCAGCAAAGCATGTAATGCTGGAAACTTGCCAAAAGATTAACAAAACTCATGTCTTGGCCGCACCTCGAATCACATATATAGAAGCCGAAAAATACCACCAGAAAGATTGGCCGGAAATAGTATGGAGTGAAGAATCCATATTTAAAAAGGATAATAGAGGAAAAGACCTGTCTAATGAGGTCAACCAGCTGCTAATAGAAGGAGCTCCAACATCGTACCTATTGAATCCAGAATTTCAGGACCAGGGAAGGGTTAGAGAGCGAAGAACAGGGAACGAATGGCTCCACTCCACCGAATGTTCAGTGGAAAAATTCCAGATTTGGAGCAGTATTAAAGCTAAAATTGTTGATTATGTACGAAGTGTTCTCAATAACACAGGCGTATATAAAATGACTAATTGCACCACGCTAAGAGTAGGCACTTTTAATGATCCCAGAAAAGCTAATGAAAGCAACTCAATGATCAGCATTGATAATGATAAATGTAAGATACTCATTAACAACAACTCCTCTGGTTTAATCTGGGAGTCGTTTAAAAACTGTTTGTATATATTGACCAATGATTCGGTACCTATGTGGGCAGCGAGCCCTAATAGAGACTGGCACCATAATATGAGAACCAAGTATCCAGGCCCTGAAAGACTGGAAGCAATTAAAAGTAACTCGTCTAATGATACACGCACCCCTAAAGGAGTGTACTGGCGCTGGAACTTAATGACAATAAGGGAAACAAGATCCAAGGGTAAACGAATGATATTCACGGATCCAGACAAAACCCTAGAGACAATATTAAAAAGACTCTCAAGTGTCCAGAGAAGGCTAACCTATTACTTATTAAACCAATACCAACGAAATCATTTATTGTGTCAACCAAAGAATTCGCCAGGGGCACAGGATAACTTTTGTGTGCGATCAGTGATAGGAATAGTTGTTCCAATGGTGACACAGGAAGGATATCAAGATTGGAAAGCTAAAAGCCAGTCGTCTTGGTGGGAAGCTGCTAAAGCGTGCATGGGTCAGTATTTAGGTTTGAATCTGACCAGTGTCAAATATGCTTACCAACTTATAAATGAAGTAGAGAAAAATTACGAAAGCAGGATATTTTTCCCTATGAGGGGGAAAGATTGGGATAAAGCCATGTTCAACTGTTCTAGCCACTTACCCGAAACAATAGAAGGAATAGAGATGAGAGCAGAGAAAAATTCATCAGTGTTTTACGAGGCCTTTGAGTGGTTTCAGTTAGCAGGTATGCTATTGGGACAGGGCCAAGGGTGGAATTCGTTTGACACAAAAGTTATTAAGAAACTAGTGTGGCCATATATTCTCCATAGACAAATAGTAGAGGGCAAAGTAATGCACGAGTTCATGGCATTTCCGGAAGATCCTAGCGACTTAGATAGTCTGGCACTATTACGTGAAAGGACCAAGAAGGCATCTGTCACAGGAATAGAATATGTAGCCAATTCTGACGAATTAGTGGCATGGGACGCTGACGAAGTATTTGAAGTTAACGTAACCGAATGGGGATCTATAGCTAGAGTAGGTACTATGAAAAGTCATATTGGACAAGATTTCCCTTTTAAATTCCCTGAAAATCACCGTAGATATCAACCACATGCATTATGGAAGGATATCACTAAAATAACTAAAGGACCAAGAAGGGAACATTTAAAATTAAAAGAACAGTGGGAGAAGTATAAACAATTCCTTAGAAGGAATGAAACGAAGAATAGTACAGGGAAAATATTCATAGAAAGCTGGGCAGGTAATGTGTTGCCCTTAGGATATGAGGAAGCGTTGACGAGAAGTGACGATGGGGGAGATGGCTTTATGCCATCCGGTATGATGGAAAAAGGACTGTTTAAAGGGAGAATAGGACTTCCATTTAGAATTGATTGGATACTTCCTAACCATTTAAAAACAGTCAAAAGGTTTAAAGCCGGACAATGGGCAGAAACCATACAAACATCATTTCCGTATGTTCATACTTCATTAATGACCACAGAAAGGTCACTACATGCAATTATCCGAGTAGTATATGGGACAGATAGAGAGGGACAGGTCCCAGTAACCCAGGAAGGTTTCCTCAAACAATGGATACCTTTAGAATCTCAAACACAATATCCACAAATAAGGTGGCAACCTCTCTCTAAAGAATATTTACAGTTGAACATAACAGGATGGGCGCCATGCGGAAAGCATAATGTCACGTCCAGTAGACGAGTGAGCCAGGGCGATGAGGTAATAACTCTTTATGAGACTAAAGAAGTTGAGAATAGTAACTGCATGAGCGGGAATATATGGGGATGGATCCCATGTAACGCTACGAAGTGCTATAATGATTCAGGGATTAACCTTGCGAAAGGAACTCAAACTGAGGCGTATAGATGGGGGACGCATGGGATCCTATTAAAAAATAGGCAAGACACATGTTCTAGGACAGATATACACTATTCTGTGCCGAACTGGCCCAGAATAGAGGCACCTATAGGTTACTTGGAAAGTGTTAATTTAGGATACCTAATGTTTAATAGATACGTTTTTTATAGAGATATTCTGTGTAGACGAGACAACGTAAATGGCAGAAGGAGAAAAATTCAGAATAATCATGATTTCTACCTGAACTATCACCAGTACAAGATGAACCAGAGCTCCCCATGGTTCATTCCTAGGGACTGGGAGAACCGTACGTGTACGTACGGCAGGTATAATGCGCCGGATATAGTAGACGTGATTGACCCTTTTGCATGTAATGGCTCAGAAAAACATTGGGAGAAGATTGTAAGGCTTAGGGAACACGGTACTGGACAACCAGGATGGTGGGGATTTACCAAGATGTTAACCAAGACTGTAGTTTACGGTGTGGCTAAAGGAGTGATAGATACTGTTGATACAGTTACGGCAATATTGAGATCAATCTGGACATATGTAAAGTGGGTTTTGGTTGCTTTAGCAGTATTAATAGCAATAGTCGTTTTGTCGAAATTAATGTCTGTATTTAAATGCTTGTGTTGGCCTTGCAGGAGATATAAGAGGAGAAGAGATGCCCGAGACAGAGAATTCATGTATAGGGCTCTATTAGAGGTTGGGGAAGAAATATCCCGTAAAAAATACAAAAAACGAGAGAAAAGGAGGGAAGGAAGAATAGTAAGCAAAGCATATAAAATGCGTTTGTTGTCATTACAGGAGGAGAGAGAGGAGGATCAGGTTTTGCACCCTGATGAGGAACAGGAAGTGCTAAAAATAGACGAACGCAGCACCCGGAACTAAGTCAGACACAAGGGCTCAGAGAGACAGAAGGAAGAGGTCTTTTGTTTAAATCATGTCCAACTCCAGTGAAAATTACACGGCACAGATAAAGTCCAGGAATATAAACAGTAACGAAACTTTGCAGGTATGGCTGCTATGGATTCTTACTGTTATGAGTTTGTTGGTAATATTTTTGCAGAAGAAGGAGAATTTGAAAAAAGTTAGACCTAGATCGGTATTATTAATTGTGTTAATACTTAGTGTGATTATGGGGTTGGTAAAGCAGTATACAATAGGAATAGCTAGACAAATGGGGTTGTTTTATTTAGCTGACCCGGTAGCTGGAATGTCTGTAGACCAGCTTACTGATCCCTGGCTGGCAATAGGAGTGACTTGTTTCATTGGTGAAGATGTAATATTTCCTGTAATTCAAGTGATAATGAAAGGATCAATTGAAGAATATAATTTAGAACCCTTGTTTTATGCTTTTCATTTTGTTCTCTATGTTATGGCCATGACGTTACTCGCAGTCACAGTCAGAGATATTGTTAAGTACGGAACTCTGGGAAATAGTATTGCCATTAGACTAATTATTGAATGGACGGTGGCAGGAGCCTTAATAATTATATTATGGTTGTTGAACGTAGAAATAATGTGGGTTGTAGTTACTCATGTCGTGTATTTGTTAGGAAGAATCAAACCATCTCCAGTTGGGAGGAGAGGCTTCGGGATAATACATCAGGATCAAGGTCACGAGGGGCGAAGACGCAGGTCTACGTTAACTCTAACCCGTCATCCATATGATTTTACACATGCACGGATCCCGGGAATCCTGACGTACCCAATCCCATCGAACATATGTAGATTACAACCTGACGGATTATGCTTGGTACATTTTTTAATATTTAGAGATGAGGTGATGCCAACAGAGAGAACCAAATGCTCTATATATCTGGATTCCCCATATTTTGAAACCCATATAGGAATTGAGGTAAAAAACAAAGGAAGGCCAGACGATACGGAGCAGGATACGGTAGCACAGGGAAGCACAATTTGTGTCGAACAGAGAGGAAGGGACGATTCAGGAAGAGTGACTGGGTTCGTGAAAGTGTGTTGTGATTATGGAATATAGGAAACAGAGAGAGGACAGTGATAGTGATGAGGATGTACTAGTGATAGATCTGGGATCTGAGGAGGAGATGGAACAACATGGAGAATTGCCAAGCTGCTCAAATAACTTAAATATGGCTGAGTTAACTGGTAAACAGGAAAAAGAATTAATAAATCCTGAAGGAATAGATGTAAATCAACAAGGAAGTACAGTTGGGGATTTAGTCCGTACACCAAAAGTTAATAAACTGAGTGCTGTCCTAATGAAAAGTATTTATCCAACATTCTGGGACAAAAAGGGAAGACCTGTGGTATTTGGACAAATGGGAAATCACAAAAATCTGCAGAAATGTAAATACGTAAGAATAGGAAGTCGTTTGGGGAAATTGGTTAGGAGAGGAAGTGATATGCCCTGGGAGTTTTGGGATGAATTTTGGCCAGCAAAATACTTAGAGTCATGTAGAGGAAACATACGGGGATTAAGCATATTAAAGGAAATTGTCATCCTAAGAGATGTATGGAATAGGTGTGTTTTACAGTGTACATACGACCTAGGCCCCAGCCCTGGAGATGTGATAATAACAGGAGGCAAAAAGTTAATGCGTGAAATCAATTGCAGGTTTCCTCGGAATCCACTATAGGCATGGAAGGGGGAAACGGAAAAAAGCAGCGAAGAAAGGGGCACAACAGAAGGGAGAGTTGGGCGTCGTGGGGTAATAGTTCAGGGCCAGGCCCAAGACGAGCAGCGGATGAGGAAGATAGTAGCAGAAATACATCGGAACACATAGTAGAAAGCCGTTCTGGGGAAAGAGCAAGAACTCAGAGACATTGGTACCCAACGTATCCAAACCGAGGACGAGGATTACGAGTGCGATTGGCGGACGAGGATTGGCGGCCTGGAGCTAGAAACAGAATTCCTAAAAGAGCAGCACAATGGAAGGAGACAGGAATTGTCCAAAAGGCTCCTGAAAACCACCTGGAGACGGAAACCGGAGATGATGGTTTGGCATATGAAGGAGATATGATGTCATACTCCACGTTCCCCTGGTGCATGAAACCACATAAAGGCTTACCATCTTGGGGCTGGGTAGCAAAGATGACCCCAGTAAGGACTCAAGAAGGTTTGGAACAGAAAGACGTGCCAAGTAAAGTGTGGTTCATGGTGCACCTGACACATGCGGAACAACAGCTTCATACAAGGTTTAAAGTTTTGTCCGAACTTTGTTTATGTTGTATAGGATACATGAATGATAGATATGTTGTAAATACATTTGTACGGCAACCACAGAGTATAAAGTTACGACAAAGACAAGGACCAAAAGAATATGTTTGGTATGCGTGCCCAGCTCCGGAATGGGGTGAATTTTCTGATGAGTTTAAAAGACAGATAGTCCAGGTGTTTGGGCTGAATGCAGATCACCCATCAGGATGGGTGGCATGCACATTAAAACTGTGGAAATTCATTGATATGACATATGATGAGAAACCTTGGAGTGTACATAAGACAAAAGTGTACTATGGTCACAGTTTTGCCAACACAGTGGACGAAGCTATCCCTGATGAAGAGGCAGCGGAGATAATGAGCCAGAGAGGCCATGAGTCTGTTGAGGCTTGGAATCAGTTGGTAATTTGGGGCAAAGTGGGGCATCATTTTAAAGAACGACTTTACGAGCTTCAAGGTGTGCTGAAAATGTCTGACGCAGTCAGGCAAGGTTTGGAGACTTCTCAAAACCGGTGTGAATGTGTGATATTGAATGCACCGAGAGTGATTAGAAGACCGGAAAATTGCAACAAATATACTGACATGAAGCTCATGAAGCTTGTAGATTGTTCTTAAGATTCCGGTGCGCCTGAAGTGAATGAAAATAGACAAAAGTCAAGGATGAAAAATCTCAGAGGAGGATGTTATATAGGATAAATGAGATTTTTTATATTTCTTTCTTTCTGACGAATGACAAAAAGGGAAAAGTTATTTTATTTTGAGTTTTATATTTTTCTGTTTCAATTCCATTAAAGATAATTGTGAGATCTCATGATGTAATTCATTTTATTGTTAATTCATTTTATTGTTCATTCATTTTATTAATAATTCATTTTATTAATAATTCATTTTATTGTTCATTCATTTTATTGTTCATTCATTTTATTGATCATTCATTTTATTAAAAATTCATTTCATTGTTCATTCATTTTATTAATAATTCATTTTATTGTTAATTCATTTTATTGTTCATTCATTTTATTAATAATTCATTTTATTGTTAAGTCATTTTATTGTTCATTCATTTTATTGTTCATTCATTTTATTGATCATTCATTTTATTAAAAATTCATTTCATTGTTCATTCATTTTATTGATAATTCATTTTATTGTACATTTTAATACTCATGAATTAAATTCATTATTCATTTTATTGTTTTATTCATTTTTTATTATTCATTTTTATTCATCTTCTGATGTTAAATAAGGTACATTGTAATTGAACTTTTGAACCTCTTTTGTAGTTTTGCATGCATAAGCTAGAGGCAAGCAGAGGTGTTAGCCACAAAGCAATCTTACTCGAGTGAAAATCAACATGAAGACTAGACTGAATCCGTTGAAGGAAACCACCTGAAACATGTGACCTGTGATAGAAAGTAATGATGTAAAGCCATGAAAGATGTTTAATTTGTGATTGGTTGAGCCTAAAGATCCGGTGGGTGTTTACCGGCGCGGGGCTCAACAAAAGCTGGGGTCTGAGAGTGGTCTTCGCCTTTTGCCATTTTGTACCACTGATGTACGGTGATTGGCCGGTAATTGCCCTTGGTTTTTGGGTGAGGTGAGCTCTATTGGGTGAAGTGTGTTTTCACGAAAAGTTGCATTTCTGGACAACCTAAATTAGTCTGAATAACCTAACGGTTAGGTGCAACCAAGTAGTGGACAGAGGACCTTGATGTTTTGCTGTGAACTTCGTAAAAAGTTCTAAATCTCTTAACTAAAAACTTGGTCATTTACTCTCACTTCATCTTTTAGAACACCTTAAGAAATCGGTAAGACCTCTCAGACGACCAGATGTTTATCTTGTGTAAGGGAAATAAATATTTCTTGAAACGAGTATTTGCTCCCTGAATTGATTTCATCTGTGTTCATTGTCTGGTGAGACATCAAATCCAGAGTTTCCACACACATCACATCCTCGTGGTCGTCACATCTGAGACAGTGTGAGTATGAATACACATGAAAGAGTAGCAATATTAATGCTGATTAACTGTGTAGTCTAAGCTTTGAATCATTGTTGATGTTATTCTGATTATGGTTTAAGTATTGAATTGTTTGTTGGTATTAATTTAAGGTATGATTCAGAATTGAGAAAGATTAAATATAAGTCAGAGGTTGGTGGTAATCTCAGCAAGGCTCATTCTGTTAAAGTGGTTGTCAGTGTCAATTAGGGTTAATTAAGTGGCAATATCAATATCAGTTTAATATGATATAAAATAAAAAAGGTTAGAGTAATTAGTGGTGAAATCAAAGGTATTTAAAAATAATTTAATCAAGTGATAATAAAAGGTACAGGATATAAAAAGGGGATATGATCCAAAAGTAACAGAGATCAGAGTTATCAGTGAGAATATTAGCATGGTTTATGTTGTCGAATGACCTATGTGAGTAGATTGTGAGCGTAGGGTGGACAGGGCGTAGTACTTGGCATGATAAAAGAGGTCATAGGGCAAATTAAATTATCATACAGGTATTTCGAGAATCTAAAAACTCCATCCCTGGTAATCCTATAATAAGACTAATTAGTTAACAATAAAACATTAGCAATAGGATTATTCTCAGAAGGATAAACTGAGCTCCCACCCCGGGAGCATTTAAAAGGCTCTCGTGCTACCTAAGCAGCGCAAGCTCCGACAGGTGGTTTTCCACAACCGCATCAAGTTTGCAATGAACGCCCTTAGAGTCCTGTTGATATTGCACAGCTCCAGGCACTCGGTGATCCATGTGTGTGGCATTGAGTCATAGGCTTTCTTGTAATCAATCCAGGCAGTGGGCACAGGTTGGTCTGACGGGTTCTGCAGTCACGAGTGACTGTTTGGTCAACCAGGAGTTGGTGTTTGGCTCCCTTGGTGATTTTGCCAATGTCCTACTGTGTTGCACTCGTGTATTGATCCATGTGTCCGCTTAGCCGCGATGATGCCTGACATGAGCTTCCATGTTGTGGAGAGACAGGTTAGTTGGATGGGACTGTACCCTTTAAGGGGGATCCTTCAGGATCGTACGCCCTTGGGTTAGCCATTCAGGGTGAGTTCCATCCCTTAGCAGCTGTGTCATTTGTGCTGCTAGGCGCTTGTTGAGAGCAGTAAGCTTCTTTAGCCAGTATGCGTGGATCATTTCAGGGCCTGGTGCTGTCCAACTTTTCATGCCTGAGACTCTTTCCTGGATGTCTGCCACTGTGATGGTGACTGGATTCTGTTCAGGGAGGTTGCTGTTGCCTTGGTGGGTCTGCTATGCTGTTATTACCCTGCCATTGAGTGTACACTTTCGCAGGTTGTGTTGCGAACAGGCGGTTTATTCGTCTGGCATCATTCTCTCGTGTGTACCTCTTTAGTTGGCTGGCCAAGGCTTCTAGCCTTTGTTTGCAAGTTTCAAGTGCTTCTGGTATGGGCATCTGGCTGTACCTCTACTCGCTTTTTCATTGCACCTTTCTGACAGTTGGCTCACTTCTCTCCGCACTTCCTTGATTTTAGCCTCTAACCATCTTTTCCATGGTGGGTATTGTCTCTCATGTCTCCCATGGTTGCTCTTATAGCCTCTTGGATCACTACTGCTGAAGTGTAGATCAGCTCATTGGTCTCAGTGATGGTTGTGGTAGGGATCCCTCTGTGTGCTGCATTCACATCCTCTAGCAGACTTTCAGATGGGACTTCACTTAGCCTGTGCAATTGGCGTCGGGGTTGCCTTGTGTTCATTCAAGCCATGATCTCATCTTTCAGGTCAGTTGCTGCCTCGCTCAGGGTGATACTTATTGGGGCTTCCTTCCCAATCTCTGGTTGGAGAGGTAGTGTTAACTCCCCTCTGACCTGGCGTCCTGGCTCCCCCTCCAACAGAGCCTGGTTCTCACATCTCGCCCATTTCCGGCTTGTTCCAGTAGCCCATTTCTCATCAAGGTGAGAATTGGTGTACATAATAGCTTTAAACATTTAATATATTGGCTGCTTAGTCATGACACAACAGAAATTTGAGCATTTTTGTGTAACCCCATAACAGACTCCGTCAAAACAAATATTTGATTTTAGACAAAGGATTGGTATTATTAAATAAGTTTTAAAATGTGAGCTAAAATAAACTTTAAAGGTAATTCACGGCTTTTGTTATTTTGTTCTCAAGAATAATGTAAACTTTTTCTGTTATCGATAACATTTTCCAAACCCCATCCCCACTCATGAGGTTGCATAGCAGAGAGAGCATGGCCTCTCTGCAGAGTAAAGAAGGTGAGAAAAAGCAACTTCATCTGCTTTCACCATATCCAGGGTGGAATTCATGAAAATTGTGCACTTCTGGGACCTTAAGGTTTTCAAAAATCCATGGATAGAAGCTGGGGTGGCCCCCTTGTGGCCAGTATGCATAAATCCAAAATGGCTCCCACCGAAAAGAGAAAAGGTTATATCTCTGCTTCCTTTAGGCTTAAAATGTTGTATAATGTAATTTTCCTACTTTGTTTAATACAAGGAACCTAATTCTGATATATGCTTCTTATTTTCAGTATTTTTTTTATATGTTAAATATATTATCATAGTCATATTTAGCTAAAATAAAATAAATATTACTCGGGGTCCTAGACCCATATTTGTATCTCTAAGGTATGTTTTTCTTTGTTGATTGGCCAGGTCGGTAGCACTATGTGGGCATGTTGGAGCAGTGGTTAACATCAATCCCCTTGATTCCATGTGGCTTTGGATCAAAATGTTTGTCATGACTCTCTCCATCTCCCCCATCACCCCTCCCCTCTGTGTTTCACCTGTGGGCGGAGCCTCATCACCAACACCTGTTGGATCCCTCTCGGCTCACCTGGTTTTTATTTATTTATTTTTATTTAACCTTTATTTTACCAGGTAGGTCGGTTGAGAACCAATTCTCATTTTCAACAACGACCTGGGTGTGGCACCTAGAATTCCCAGTGGTCTCCCATCCAAGTACTAACCAGGCCCGGCCCTGCTTTGCTTTTGGGATCTGACGGGATCAGGCTTTGACAAGCCGGTATGGCCACTGGTCACCTGGTCATCTTGTGGCTCGTGTTCCTCCGGACCCCCTGGAATAAGGCATGCTGGGTCGGGACATTGAATCTAGGCACTTGAGGCCATGAGTAAAAAAGCGTCTGGGCTTAGTTGACTGACTCAACACTGCTTTTCTTACTATACATGAGTATAGTCCAGCAGTCAGTCTCGCATGTGCACTGATTCCAGTGTAAGGCTGGTTGGGTCTTGAGTGATCACAATGAGGGTGTTAGTGACTTCTGGGTGAGCTGCCCACGCATTCCATGCAGTTTTTTTTTTCTTTTTGCCAATTCCATGGAATGCTAAAACAACGAATGTGTGGAAGAGGGGCAGTGCTTGGCATTTTTGAGGTCCCAGTATTTCTGAGATGTGGTGGATTGTAATATCTTTAGATGCCTTCCCTGATCCAAAGCCAGTCCATAGCACTGAGAACCCTAACTCCTGGAACAGATTGATGGCCAGCACAACCACATCAATATCTACTGTCCTTTGCTAAGCCTCGGTGTAACCCTGTTCGGCAGCATGACGTAAATGTATCGACATTCATGTGTCTGTTTCCTCCTGCCGACATGGTGATGGTACTTCTAGCTCAGTAGTTAGTTTTTTGTTTTTTTATGCTCAGGACCAAATTAGCCTTTGTTGTCAGGAGGTGGCACTTTGAGCAGCTGTGGTCTGAAGTTCATCAATGATGCACTGAAACTGATTATCTTTAACAGTTAAACTTTCTTTTAACTTGAGGACCTTCTGCCACTGGGCTCCCTTTGAAACAGATATCTTACCAGAAACTCGTGTACTATACCCTGCTGTCCCACCACGCTTAACACAGGTCTGGGATTTAAGACTTGTCTCTACTTAGAATGATGGTAACATGTGCAATATTATTCCTTGGTCAAAACAAACATGCACACGTGTATAACTGCACTGTGATTTGAATTGATCGTCTATGGACACATTTGCATGTATTGAATGTGTGGCCAAAATTGACTGCAAAATAATGGGAGTTGTGTAATGACTGGACTGTGCAATATTTTTGGACTGTGCAATGATGGGAACTGTGCAATGAGTGGAGTGTGCAATAATGAACCTGTCGCCCCATGGTGCAAGCTGGTGGGCTTTATAAGCGCGCCTTTTCTCATTGCTCCACCTTTCACCCACATACATTTCCAGGTCCCCGTGTAGGCTCCTCTGTCTTCCACAACCAGGTAAAAATTCCAATCCTTTGGCCCTCATTCATGAAAATATCCAAATGCCTAATCATTGGTCTCTTAGTGCCATCGTCTGACTGCGAGTCTGGCACTGCTCTCCTCCAGTTTGGAACACGTTGAGTTTCACAGTGCATTCTTGTGCGCCCTAGTCTTTGGTGACAGGTAAGGAATGCCCATTGCTCCCGTCCATTCCCAAACATGTTCAAATTGTCATTGTCCCCGTTTTTCGTAGTTTTCTGCTTGAGTGCCTGTATAGTGCCTGGGCCTCACATGCGCCCTTATCTGCTGTGACAGGTAATGCCACTTACAACCTTTTCATTCATAAAATACCCAAATTCTTATGTATCTGTCTAGACAAGCTGTTCGTCTGCATTCGCCATATCAGGACTCCTACACACCGTAGTGCGCCTTCAATAATTGAACAAGCTAGCATTGCAATTGCTGGCCCTTAGAGGCTACTGTTGTTGCGATTTTGGGCGCTACAAAAATAAATTGAATTGAATTGAATTGCGGCAGTCACCCCAAACTCAAAGTAAGATGCGTAAAGCGGGTTCCCAGCTATCCACCCTGGGATTGTGTGTTCTCATATTGAACTAGCAGTATGTGCTTTCTTTGGGCAGTTCAAGTGCGCATGAAGGATTTATAGTAACTCCCAATTTGTTTTTAGTGGTCAGCAGCGGTACAGAGCACGCCGCCTCTGCTGCTTTGTGTTTTTGCCTCTGTTGTTTTGCTTTGCCTCACTCTGTTTTGTTTTGCCTTGCTTTGTGCTGCCTCATTTTGCATTGCCTCTGCTTTGCTCTGCCTCTTTACTGTGTGTTCACACCAGACGTGATGAATCTCATCAAATGCCCCTAGTTGGACATGTGACTTTTTTGAGTCTATCGCTTCATTCATGCGAACACGTCGCTCGAGTTTGGTCGCGCAACGATGAGACATTACGGCTGCACGATGACCTCAGTCATAATGATTTGGCAGACGAAATCGAGCAGGTTGCGATGCTTTATTTAATGTGGAGGAGACGTGAACCAAGGCGTGCTCTGCGCCGTTTTTGGGTTCACTCAATCCTCCAGCAGCACTCTTGAGTTTGGAGAGTTCCACTATCTCCTCCAAGAGCTGCATCTGGATGACAACAGTGTTCAACGGTACTTTTGTCTATCCTGGATACAGTTTGAGGATCTGCTTTCCCGTGTTGGAGCCAGGTTCACCGTCCAGGAGACCAACTACAGGTGCACTATATGTGCTGCAGAGTGCCTGTTCATATGTCTGCGGTTAATAAAAGCTTTGGTATCCATGAACATGTCTTGCCTTAAATGCTGAATGAATGGGTGTTGGTGGGGGTAGTAAACGGCATTATTTTTTAAGTCCGCACATTTATCATTGTTTCGATCAAATGTATAGAGATATATTTATAAATATTAATTTTCAATGTACTTAAATGTACAAAGAATCAATGTCAAATTAATATAGCACTATCTAGTGGGTTAAATTGGCTATGTCATTTACTTTTACCTGCTGGGTTGTTCTGATTCACAAGGGCTGATTTGACAAATTTGGATAAAGATTAATTGCATTTCAGATATTTTTTGTACACTCCAGCCAAGAAAAAAGTTTCAGTGTCACAATTAAAAAAGATGTTGAGTTATGACATATATGTTAAATGTTGAGATATGACATATGACTGCAAACCATAGTATTCACATTAAAATACTGACAATGACAAACATACAGGGGTTGGACAATGAAACTGAAACACTGGCCAATTTAGTGTTACAGGTTTCACGGCTAAATGTGACCAGGCTGGTGGCCAATCTTCATTGACTGCACATTGCACAAGTAAGAGCGGAGTGTGAAGGTTCAATTAGCAGAGTACCAGTACAGTTTTTCTTAAATTATTGCAATGCACATAACATTATGGGTGACATATCAGAGTCCAAAAGTGGACAAATTGTTGGTGCATGTCTTGCTGGTGCGTTTGTGACCAAGACAGCAAATCTTTGTGACATATCAAAAGCCACAGTGTCCAGGGTAATGTCAGCATACCACCACAAAGGACGAACCAACTGGAGTAACTGGATGCAAGAAAAAGTTGTCTGAAAGGGATGCCTGGGTGCTAACCCGGATTGTATCCAAAAAACATAAAACCGCAGCTGCCCAACTCACTGCAGAATTAAATGTGCACCTCAGCTCTACTGTTTCTATCAAAACTGTCCATTGGGAACTCCACAGGGTCAATATACATGGCCGGGCTGCTATAGCCAAACCTTTGGCTACTCATGCCAATACCAAAAATCAGTTTCAATGGTGCTAGCAGTGAAAATCTTGGACTGTGGACAATGTGAAACATGTATTGTTCTGTGATTAATCCACCTTTACCGTCTTTCCCACTTCTGGGAGAGTTATGGTGTGGAGAAGCCCCAAAGAGGTGCACTACCTAGACTGTTGCATGCCCAGAGTGAAGCATGGGGGTGGATCAGTGATGGTTTGGGCTGGAATATCATGCATTCAATACTTCTGCCCAATACTTCTGCAAGATAGGTGCGTCACTGCCAAGGACTACCGAACCATTCTGGAGGACCATGTGCACCCAATGGTTCAAACATTGTATCCTGATGGCGGTGCCGTGTATCATGATGATTATGCACTAATACACACAACAAGACTGGTGACAGAGTGGTTTGATGAACATGAAAGTGATGTTGAACATCTCCCATGGCCTGCACAGTCACCCAATCTAAATATTATTGAGCAACTGTGGGGTGTTTTGGAGGAGCGTGTCAGGAATAATTTTCCTCTACCAGCATCACGTAGTGACCTGGCCACTATTCTGCAAGAAGAATGGCTCAAAATCCCTCTGGCCACTGTGCAGGACTTGTATCTGTCATTCCCAAAAAGGTCCTACACCATACTAATGATTTATTATGGTCTAAAGCCAAGCATTTCAGTTTCATTGTCCAACCCCTTTAAGTACACAAATGAAGCTTTTGGCTGCTAGAAGGTGGTAGAAGCGTCACGCCCCAGTAGGTCTAGAATGAAATGAATTCCAGTTTCACATTTCCAGTGTATATTTGATGAAATTCTGATTTTGTTGATGGGTACCTACAGGTAGTGGCAAGGTAGCTACAGGTACCTTGCCACTGGGGATTCCTTGAGGACAATTGTATTCAGTTTTCGGTGTCTCAACTGTATGCAAGATTGTCCCACAGGTGGTGACTGCCACAGGTGGTGATAGCTGTGGAGTTTCAGCAGAGGTGGAATTTCCCCCTCTGCTGTGGGGCTGTGGACTGCAAACATGTCACCATCAAGATGTGTGTAGAATCCCTCATTCTTCCAGATAGAATCCATGGCAACGGGTAGAGTTCAATTTGTCAACTGGACCAAGGTTTTGATAGAAGACGTTTCGCCACTCATCCAAGCTGCTTCTTCAGTTCTGGTCAGAATGCTGGAGGTTACTGCCTTTTATCTGCCTGCAAGAGGGAGGAGTTAGCTACTCCAAATTACTTCGAAACTCATCCTATGTGGTTACAGTTTCTGTTGTCAGCTTGGTCCATTGAAATAGACTTGGGGTGGGGTCAGATTAGCAGAATCATACAGGGCCATAATGGGGTATTCACACCTCTGGGCCTGACCTGGCTACACCTATGGTTTTCTTAATTTGTTCTGATTTAGGTTTGAGAATGGAGTTATAGATGGAGACAGATGGTGTCTGAGTCCTCCATTTCTGTTTAAAGAAGGGTTCTCTTTTTTTTTTTTTTTTTTTTTTTTTTTTTTTTTAACAAAGATGGCTTCTTTAAATCCACTTTCAAACCAATTCTTCTCTCTGGCTAAGATCTGCACCTCACTGTCCTCAAAGGAGTGGCCCGTGGCTTTAAGGTGGAGATGTACCACGGATTGGGGTCCACTCTGGCTTTATCGTCTGTGCTGGTACATCCTCTTGTGTAGTGGCTGTTTTGTTTCTCCAGTGTAAGGCTCACTGCAGTCTTCACTACACTGAATAGAGTAGACAACATCGCTTTGTTTGTGGCTTGGAGTTTTGTCCTTAGGGTGGAGCAGTTTTTGTCTTAAAGTGTTTGTGGGTTTGAAGTAGACGGGAATATCATGTTGTCTGAAGAGCCTCTGGAGTTTCTCAGACACCCCAGCAAGGTAAGGAATGGTTAATATATTTTAAAGTAGTGTTGTGCATTTCTCTTCTTTTCCACCTTCAGCACACAGCACTGGATTGTGTATGTTAAGGGTTTATGCAGGTTTCAATAAACAAATTTTAATGCTACATTTGCCAGCTTTTTATGTTCTGCTAATAATTAAGTAGATTAATTTTCATATTTTGGGGAAGAGCTAATAAATTATTATATTCATATACTGATAATATGAGAGTTTAACTGCGAAACTCAATTAGTAATATTATTCAAAATGTTGTTACAGATACCACATAAAGGGTGAAGAAAGGACATTAAAATCTCCAAAAATACGTCCTGTGTCCCATTAACTGTTTGGGTGAAGTGTCCAATACACAATCTACAGTCTTCCTACTAATCTCCAGCACTGCATCTGGTTGTTTGATTCAAGTTTCATTAAATACTCTGATCAGCCCAGTACATAAACACTGCACAACATAAATCTCTTTTATGTGTTCACTAATTCCTCTTGATTTCTATGAAAAATATATATATATTTAAAAGATTGTTGTATTTTCTTTAGGCTGTCTTTTTCATCATTTGTAACTTCTTGTCACAATCCTATGTATTTGGTGTATACTAGTATTATATTATATAGTGAACTATGATGAAAGATTTAACTGTTACAAATACTTTATACATAAGCAGAAACACATATGATGATATGATATTAATGATGTGCATAAGAACACCATAGAATGCAGAATTTAAAAAAACAAACAAAACAAAAAAACATTGATGTCATTTACTTATTACAGAGACCAAAGGACTTTGCTTGGAGAAGGGAAGAACTGAACTAAAGGAGAGCGGGAAAGAGACTGGTGTAGGTCCTGCTCTGTTGAGTTTTCCACCCCTTCATATTTAATTATATTGGGCCAAATTTGGTTCCAAATTAAGTACAACTGTGTGATGCTCAAAAATGAGTTAAATGATTTCAAATTTTAGGACTTCTTTTTTTGGGGTGGAATGCCTGACAGAGCAGGAGCTAGACTGAGGAGGAAATGCTCATCCGAGCTGAACTCCCTCAGAGGTGGCCTATTCCTCAGGGAGTCCAGAAACGCCTGCTCCACCTCTGCAACATGGTCCCGGGGACGATTTCGTCCTCTTCTTCTCCTCACTATGAAATTGAACAACACAATGTACAATCAGATGCCTGATAGTTAAGCCACAATTTCAACATTCATGGACAGTGGTTACATGTGATGTACACAAGAGAACTGCTATACTGTTCAACAATAATACTTGTACATACGTTCCATCTCTAACTCCTCAGTGTCCTGGTCCAGAGAGGAGTACTCTAGGTCCTCCTAGATCCTCGTAAATCATAAATGATGGGTTCATTCCCCACTGCAACAATTAGCTTGGCCTTCATGTTGAAATAAGCCGATGGCCAGTCCCCCACACATCTGCCTGTCTGTCTGAACTCTGCTCTCTATAAAATGACTGGTTCCTCAAAGCTCTCAGGTCTGAAGGTGCCGCATGGCGACAGCTGGTTGGCAACAGTGTCTGGAGAGAATTTTCCCATACTGCACCCGCCGGTGGGTTTTTTGCTCTCTGGCACCAAGGATCGTGTGTTCACTGAGAGACTGAGGATGGGACATTGTGTTTGCTGATGTCTATGTCAGATCATGTTTCCATGTTTTTCACCTATTGGGGCAACTCTTGCTGTTATTCTGGGCTATATAAATAAAATTGAATTTAAATTAATTGAATAAAGCTCACGTGTGTCTCAGCATTTATGCGTGACTATCAAAACACGGCCCCTGATAGGTTGATGGAACGCGAACTGTCGCAGAAAGTTCAGATTTTTCAACTTTGGCGAAATTTTGCAAGTGAAACTTCGTAAGCGAAATTTGGGGCTTTGACGGTCAAATGCTGTTTTTGCCACTTTGTGTCGCTAAATTCGCCACTTTGTGTTGCTCCAAATGTGTGAATCGCGTCGCCCAATTGGCTTCATTCACGCCGCAGAAATTTATTTGCACATCAACGCACCTTTACATAGGGTTAGCATGTAAACCATTTGCATTGTTCACGGCCTGGTGTGAACACACAGTAACGCTGCCTTGTTTCACTTTGCCCTCATTGTTTGGCCTTCACTGTTTGGCCTTCACTGTTTTGGGTTTCTCTCCACTGTTCTGCTTTAACTTCTTTTCTATTTTTAATTATTAGAGCTACTTTAAATAAAATTAAAAATGTGTTTCTTTTAAGAAATGTAAAATAAAGCTCTTTGCAATTATTGGAATCTGGCTCTCGCTTACCTGTGTGCCTTATACCTACCCCTATCCCTATGTGTCTACCCCTCGACTGCCACAGACAACAATTTAAGACTAAAGGAAGGTGGGATGCATCCTTTTGTCTTTTCAGTGGGAACCATTTTGGATTTTATGCATGCCGGTCACAAGGAGGTCACCCCAACTTGTATCCATGGATTAAAAAAAAAACCCTTAGGCCCATACCTAACACCCCACCAAAAATCTAAAACTTTTCCAGAAATGCTCAATCCACATGAAATTTCATGAATTCCACCCTGGCTACAACCTTTATGGGCTACAAAGCCCAAATGTTTGCTTGATATATGTCAGTGAAATGGGGAGTGTTGATTTTATTATTGGTGTGTAGGTTTTGCTGTTTTAACCTGTTATTTTGCTGTAGAGTTGTTGTTTTTTCGGCCAATGAGTGACCCTGGCCAATTAGCTAACCTGGAGCAGAGCGGAAAAGGATGCAGTGGTGGTGGCTAGTGATGAGCAGATGACCCCTCAGTGTGTGTGTCACACATTCCCCTTATTGTGTCCACGCTGCATCACGCTGTGTTGGTATGTGTATGGGTTCCATCTAGTGGTTAAAAAATGTACTGCAGCCATACTACAAAAGAAACACATTGTAATGAGTTTGCATAACTAAGTGCAAGATATTACTTTTTTCCACATGTAAACATAACAATTGGGCCTATGTTCATTAATCTCTCTGTGATAAAGTGAAATTAGAGCAAATATTTATGTGATGATTAATTAAACACATTTTGTGTGTCATATGAGTGCTTGTGAACATTTTATACATTGTGCTTGTGAACATTTGAGTGCTTGTTTTTTATTATTCAGAAATAGAAGTTTTTGAAGCATGTTTGGGCTCAAATGATTTCTCCTCTTGGATACAATTTCTCCAGTTTTAGAGAACATTTATTCCCAAGAAACTGATGAGGCAGGAGTACACAAATATTTGTAAGAATATCTGAATCTGCCATTTATACGTTTAACATGACTGTGGTGGAAAACTTTTACTTTGTTTTCTGTTTGATTTATTTAAGCTAAAGAATGTATTTTATGGGTTTAGAGGACTGTTAACTAACAACTGCTAAAGCATTTCTGTGTTCCTGCCACATGTGATGGTGTAATGTGCTGTTCCTGGGGTACCTCAGGACAGGTCTATATCCAATGTTTTTAGAAAAGCTGTTGCTTTGCTTATTCTCATCATTTAGAACAGTGAGATCGTTGGGGGCAAATCTGCTCGATGCCCAGCTGAACAAGACAAGTTGTCTGTGTTTGGAGGTTGTTTAGATACTGTAGTATGTTTTACCTCATGTTGATGTTATGACGTTTGTCAACTGTATAGAAAGCCTGTTTTTGTTTTGCCATTCATCAGATTAGGGAGAGATGGACTTTGCATGAGGGACAGATAGGTTTCATTTTCATTTTCTCTGTAATTGTGGCACAATTGCTTTAATAAATCCAGACTCTTTGATTTAAGACAACTTCTCTCCAGTTTTATTCTTCTCAGATTTAAAAATCCACAACAATTGGCGTCAAGAATAGCTCTTTCGACCAGTTCCTTTTTTTGCGACTGCGATCTGGCGGCTGATCACCTCGGAATGGACTAGCCTCTGGCCTAGACTCTGACATTGGAGGACAGGGCTGCATCGCTCTTGCTGGAAAATGGCTGGCGCTAAGAGATCAACCTGCTACTACTACTTGTGGTGACTTGTCTTTTTTAACCTGTTCTGACTTTTCGGTTTCATAAAAAAAATAAAAGTAAAGCCATTAAATTATAAGCTTTTATACAAATAATTGAGATTAATAATGTACTCTATACTGGTATTTCATTTGACAACAGATAAGCAGGAGTAGAGCAGGGTGACCTCATTCTTGAATTTAGTGACATTTGTGAGCATGCAGGTTGGAATGTAGAGGTAAAAGGGCCTGGGGTCCTAGCCAGAGAAGGGCTAAAACGTAGTAAAGGGCCTGGGGTCCTAGCCACAGAAGGGCTAAAATGGACGAAAAAAATGTCATGTCAAACATGCAATCCAGGAGCGGGGCTCGTCAGGTTCCAGGGTCACCCATCACTGTGGCGAATGAATATGAGGAAAGTTGTCTGGAAATGTTTGCCAGTATGGATGGATAGATATGGTTTTCCTGAAAGACTTTCAAAATTTCTCAGCTTACAAAGCTTCAAGCAAACTTATTAAAGGAGAGGAATAAAATTTTACAAGCAAAAAATAAAAAAATAACATTTGAATCTATTAAGGTAATGGATAATGATGAGAAATGAGAAATGGTGTGTGGATGACCATGACCGTGGGAAACTATAGCAAAACAGGCTGCTCCATGTGAATCAAGTAACAAGCCTGATAAGAGTGGATGTGCTGCGAATGTGAAACTCAACAAGTGTGAGTGTCAAAATGTATGATGGGAGAAACAGCCCCCACATTACTCACATACAAACTCACTTAGACACACACACGCCCCTGCTGACAACACTGGGCCCAGAGCACCTACATTTACATTTGACACTAATGTGAAAGAGCGAGTTACTGCTGTTTCTCCTCTTTACACAGAGCTGAGGGATGTTCCGGTGGTTGGATTGGACCGGGACCTCGACCTGCTGCCTGTCGAGTGAGCCCCCAACCAACCAGAGACTGAGCTGCAGGCTGACCCCGAGACGAGATACTGGAGCTGAGACATCCAAGCCCAGGCCAGCCAAGGCATACAAGCTCCATTTAATGGTACAGAGACTGGATGTGACTGTGAATGAGAAGCACAACCTGGAGGACTTTGCAGGCATATGCAGCCAAAGCTTATCGCACATTCCAGGAGCAGGTGCACCGGGGCAGAAGACAAACAAAATCACCCTCATAGCCCCAGGTACAGTCAGAATGTTTTTTGTTTGTTTGTTTGTTTATCTTGGGCAAGGTAAAAAAAACATAACATAACATAACATAAATCATAACATAACATAACATAAATCTTAACATAAACATCCTTGTACAATATCAAAGTCAAATGAAAAAGGTCGTACAAATATACAAAAGAACAATCAAAATTGTAATGTCCAAGAAGGAGTGGGGGGAAGAAAACTTATTTAACCCCACCCCCATTACTCATCTATACATATTAACATAAGTAAAGAAAAATCACTTCCAATTTTCCCAGGATAATTCTTATCTGTTATGAACTCTTTTTTCTTTTTTACTTGGAGACAAGTAACCATATAGAATACAGGACCTGAATAATAATACCGTGACAGTGACAGTGATGAAATTACTTTAGACACTCTCCATATACTGTGACCAGACCATATTTCTATAATGTAATTTAAACATATTGACACTTTGGTATTGCTTGTAGAGTTTGTCCAGACGGTTCCAGAGTTTCACACCACTTACAGACATGCAAAAACCTTTTTTTAGTGGTTCTCAGTGGTTTAGTGGCAATTTGAATTCTCCAGTCACTCTCAAGTTGGGGGTTCTCTCACACAAAGTGAATAGTATTTGCAGATTTTTTGGTAGTAGTTTATGGTATGCTTTGAACATAATAATTGCTGTGTAATACGTAAGTAAGGTAATCAAAATTTAAGAGCTTGGAATGTATAAAAAGATTATCCGTGTATATAAGTATTCTTCTTCCCGATACTTCAATACAGTATGTGAAGTAAGGAAGAATCAGTGAGCAATATATTGTAAGCAATGCATTGTAATCAAGGTAATATTTTGTTTTATTTATTATGGAGATTTTTGTTTTTTTATATGTCTGACATGGGTTTTCCAAGACAATTTATTGTCTATGATGAGTCCAAGAAATTTTATTTCAATTACTGTCTCAATTTGAACATTTTCAATCATAATTGGTTGTTTTGAGTTTGTTTTTGCATTTCCAAATATCATAACTTTGGCTTTGTTTAGATTAAGTGATAACTGGTTGAAATCCATTCACTTCTTTATTTTGTCGAGCTCCTTATTTGCTGTTCTGATGAGTTCATTATAATCATATATAGAATATATTTGTATCGTCTACAAACAATATGAGTTTTAGTGACTGTGATACCTTAAATATGTAATTTATGTAAATATTAAACAGTTTTGGTCCCAAAACAGAGCCTTTGGGAACACCACAAGCAATACCAAGAATGTCAGACAAAAATGACCCTATTTCTACATATTGTGTTCTTACAGTTAGATAACTTTGAAGCCATTTCCCAACAATTCCTCTTATACTACGTTCTTGTAATTTTTGAAGTAAGACTGCATGATTAATTATGTCAAAAGCTTTATTTAAATCAATAAAAATCCCAATTGCGTATTTGTTGTGATCCAGTGTGCTTGTTATTTCTTCGGTTGCATCAAGTATAGCCAATGATGTAGTTCTTTTTGTTCTAAAGCCATATTGCCCTTCGTTAATGATTTGATGCCTGTCTATGAAATTTTCTAAACGTGTATTTAAAAGTTTTTTCTAGTATCTTTAAGAACTGAGGTAGCAGAGAAATAGGTCTGTAATTAGTAAAGTCATGTTTATCTTCACTTTTGTATATTGGAATTACTTTTGCTATTTTCATTTTATTGGGAAATTATCCTGATTGAAAAGATAAGTTACACGTGTGTGTGAAAGGTTTTACAATATTATTAATGACCAATTTAACTAATCTCATATTTATGTCATGACAGTCACTTGATTTACTTTTGCACCTAATAACAATATTCATCACTTCTTTTTCATTTGTGGGAGAGACAAACATGGTATAAGGGTTTCTGTCAATATTATTGTTACATTGAGCAGTGATCAAGTTCAAGCTTTGGAATTAGAGGCCTCTGTAAAGCCAGCTAAAATTTTGGATTGCTTCTCCGCAGTAGACAAAGCAAAGGATCACCGGACTCAATGACTACAGACCTGTGGCTCTGACATCTGTGGTCATGAAGTCATTGGAGCGCCTGGTTCTGCCCCACCTCAAGACCCTCACGGCCCCCCTCCTGGACCCCCTGCAGTTTGCCTACAGAGCCAACAGGTCTGTAGACGACGCTATCAACATGGCTCTACACTTCACCCTGCGGCATCTGGACTCCCCGGGAACCTACGCCAGGATCCTGTTTGTGGACTTCAGCTCTGCCTTCAACACCATCCGCCCAGACCTCCTCCAAGGCAAGCTGTCCCAGATGAACGTGCCTGATCCTCTGGTGGATCACTGACTTCCTGAGGGACAGGAAGCAGCACGTGAGGCTGGGGAAGAATGTCTCGGACTCCCGGACCATCAGCACCGGCTCTCCCCAAGGCTGTGTTCTTTCTCCTCTCCTCTTCTCCCTGTACACCAACTGCTGCACCTCCTCCCATCAGTCTGTCAAGCTCATCAAGTTTGCAGATGACACCACGGTCATCGGACTCATCTCGGACGGGGACGAGTCTGCCTACAGGACGGAGGTTGATCGTCTGGTGTCCTGGTGCAGCCAGAACAACCTGGTGCTTAATGCCCAGAAGACAGTGGAGATGATTGTGGACTTTAGGAAGCACACAGCCCCACTCCCCTCCATCATCCTGACCGACACCCCCATCACCACTGTGGACCCATTCCGCTTCCTGGGGATCACCATCACCCAGGACCTCAAATGGGAGCCCACCATCACCTCCATCATAAAGAAGGCCCAGCAGAGGATGTACTTCCTGAGGCAGCTGAAGAAATTCAACCTGCCAGCACGGACAATGGTGCAGTTCTACACTGCCATCATCGAGTCCATCCTCACCTCCTCCATCACCGTGTGGTATGCTGGAGCCTCCACCAGGGACAATAATAAAAGAAAACCTAACTTTTCTAGAGGAGAGTTCTGCCATCTGTATGTCTCCATGATAATGTTATTGCTTCATCTGGAAGCTGATTGTTGCTGCTTTGTACATAATCTGTAATGTTGCACATTCCACAGTGTCAATGAGTTTTAGCACATGAGACTTAAGAAAAAGTCAGTGTTGCCAACTTGGCGACTTTCTCGCTAGATCTGGCGACTTTCCAACACCTCTTGGCGACTTATTTTCACAAAAGCGACTAGCGACAAATCTAGCAACTTTTCCTGGCGTCCCTGGAGATTTTTCTGGTCTTTGGAGACTCAAAAAAAAAAAAAAACCTGCCGTTTTTGTTCTCATTGAGCAGCAGCGGGCGCTGCCATGAGGTCCGCCCCGCCCCAACGCAGTGACACGCGGTCAGAAACATTCAGCTCCCTCCTCCCGTGGCAGCTGCAGACAGAGCAGAGCAGACCTCTGCTAAAGCAGGGTGCAGAGCAGACCTCTGCTAAAGCAGGGTGCAGAGCAGAGCGGACCTCTGCTAAAGCAGGGTGCAGAGCGGACCTCTGCTAAAGCAGGGTGCAAAGCAGACCGGACCTCTGCTAAAGCAGGGTGCAGAGCAGACCTCTGCTAAAGCAGGGTGCAGACCGGACCTCTGCTAAAGCATCTGCATCCAAAGTGCAAATGAAGCACATGCGGTGCGGTGCCGCCATGAAGGATCCTGCCTCGGGTGGGATTTATCTAAATATTTAGCTGCATATCACTCGCAAAAACCTCATTCAGACCAGGTCGCCCACCTCGTCCACCATGTGCCTTAGCCCCTACACTTTGCTAGCTTTAGCTAAAAATGTCTCAGTCTAAGCAGTATACACAAAAATACAGGAAGGAATGGGAATCAAACCCCGATTTCAAAGGTTGGTTGAAATAAGGCTGTAAATTATTTTAATTTGAGAAGTGATGGCCAGTTTTAATGGAAAAATAATAATAGCTTAATAAAAACAAAGCAAGAATCAAATTTATTTGTAGTTCTAAATAATTGAGGTGTTTTTACTCTCTCCCACGAGGTTTTCTTTTTTCCTACAGCATGCGTTACGACATTAAATGCAAAAAATGTGCAAAATAGTCGGTGACGTCATCTAGCGACTTCTAGCGACTTTTAGGGCAGCTAATAGCTACTTTTCTTACTGGAGAGTTGGCAACACTGCGCAGACGGCACATGCAGGCCACAGCAGAAAACGGAGGAAAGAAGAGCCAAAATACGAGTTTAAAGTTATTTTGTAAGCTGAAAAAGAAATACCTGTAACTTGGTCTGGCTTGATCTCCATGAAGATAGAATGGTTTAATGCCATACTGTGAAACATTCCAGACAAAGCAATAACATCTCCATGGAGAAAAGCCTTTAACTTTGCACAAACGTAGTGGATTAATAAAGACTTTTACTGAACCGTGTCAAATCAGTTTGAAATCTCTCGTCCTTATGCGTCCTTCTGGTTTTGTCCGTGTCGTGTGCAGAGCTCCTGAGGTGTTCCTGGGGGCTCCATATTATGAAGCCATAGACATGTGGTCCATCGGCTGCATCGTCCTGGTGCTGTTCCTCGGACGCCTGCTCTTCAAAGGCTGCAACGACCATGAAGCCGTAAGACCAGTACATATATGTATGTGTATATATATATATATATATATATATATATATATATATATATATATATATAAAACGCATTTCTCACCTTCCACGGTGGTTGGTCTCTCTCACCCTCATCAGCTCGGGTCCTCTACCAGAGGCCTGGGAGCTTGAGAATTCTGCGCAGTATCTTTGCTGTTCCCAGTACTGCACTTTTCTGGACTGAGATGTCTGTTGTCCTTCCTGGGATCTGCTGCAACCACTCCTCTAGTTTGGGGGTCACGGCCCCGAGTGCTCCGATCACCACAGGCACCACCGATGCTTTCACCTTCCAGGCCCTCTCCAGCTCTTCTTTGAGCCCCTGGTATTTCTCTAGTTTCTCGTGTTCCTTTTTCCTGACATTGCCATCGCTCGGTATTGCAATGTCCACCACCACGGCTTGGTTCTCCCGCTTATCCAGAACCACGATGTCTGGTTGGTTCGCCATCACCATTCTGTCAGTCTGTATTTGGAAGTCCCACAGGATCTTGGCCCGCTCATTCTCCACAACCTTTGGAGGCGTTTCCCACCTTGATCCTGGGGTTTCCAGCCCGTACTCTGCACAGATGTTTCTGTACACTATGCCCGCTACTTGGTTATGTCGCTCCATGTACGCTTTCCCTGCCAGCGTCTTACACCCTGCAGTTATGTGCTGGACTGTCTCAGGCACTTCTTTGCACAACCTACACCTTGGGTCTTGTCTGGTGTGGTAGATCTGGGCCTCTATTGCTCTGGTGCTCAAGGCCTGGTTAGCTCAATGGGTTAGTCACTGGACTTTCCCATGGGGGACCCGGGATCGAATCCACCCCCAAGGGCATTAGGAGCGAAACCAGTGTGGGTCCTTGGGCAAGACCCTTTACGCTACTGCCCACCTCATACAATGATGAGAGGCGATAAAACTTACGAGATGCCTGCTCAGACGTCGCCCGGCCAAACAAGGTCTGCGTCAGGTGTTGAGGAACCAGGACACCTTGATGAGAAATGGGCTACTGGAACAAGACGGAAATGGGTGAGATGCGAGAACCAAGATGCTGGCAGGGAAAGCGTACATGGAGCGACATAACCAAGTAGCGGGCATAGTGTACAGAAACATCTGTGCAGAGTACGGGCTGGAAACCCCAGGATCAAGGTGGACAACGCCTCCAAAAGTTGTGGAGAATGAGCAGGCCAAGATCCTGTGGGACTTCCAAATACAGACTGACAGAATGGTGATGGCGAACCAACCAGACATCGTGGTTCTGGATAAGCGAGAGAACAAAGCCGTGGTGGTGGACATTGCAATAACGAGCGATGGCAATGTCAGGAAAAAGGAACACGAGGAACTAGAGAAATACCAGGGGCTCAAAGAAGAGCTGGAGAGGGCCTGGAAGGTGAAAGCATCGGTGGTGCCTGTGGTGATATATATATATATATATATATATATATATATATGTACCAGTGGTGGAAGTACAAATGTAAAAGGACAACACTGATGTACCTATTTTACATATATGTACTTTACTTTTGACTTTTACTTCACTACATTTGAGAGCATGTATCTGTACTTTCTACTCCATTTTGGATCTGGACTGAAAAGTGAAAAGTACTTTTTAATGCATTTAATTTGAGCTTTAGTCAAAACATTGAGGAACACAAAACACAAAAATACAAGAACAGCTAGAAAAACATAAGAATGTTCCATGGTAGGGCATTAATCTCCCCGGAGAAAGCAGGCGGTGACACCAGGCAAATTTGCTGGTAAAATCTGCAGAAAGGCAAGCGCACTCACACGAAGAATGTAGGTTTTTCAAGATACTTCTGACTTACCTACCATCAGGTAAGTTACACAATGCACCTTAAGGCAAGTGTAGGCAAGTAGTGATTATTGTTCATGAGAGATGAAATGAATACAGATCAGTTTTATGTCCCCACAAACATGTACGATCTAATGTGTGTGTCTTGTGCAGGTTCCAGTAGCTCGGTGCGCTCTCAGCCCGAGGAGAGGTCGCACAAACTCCCCGTCCCCGCAGACCTCTTCAGACCCATCAGCCCCCACAGTGTGTCCGACTCCGAGGGCATCCCCCGCCTGCCCCCTCCCCGTCGAACCCACACGCTCAACCGGCCCCTCCGCAGACAGGTACACACATCTGTGCTGTGGAAAATGGAAGGAGGATGGAAATAGTGTCAAATAAAATGAAAACATCTAAGAACATAAAAGAGCAAGTGATATTATATAAGCAAGATATGCATAAGAAGATAAACAGGCACATAGCACTTTGAATGTGTATATTGTGTGGTGTCATTTCATCAGAGGCGCCTGCAGTTGGCAGTGTAATCCAGTAGATGGAGCCAAACACCCACACATGAACCTGTAACCAGCACATCCCCACACAGACGACTGTTGGAGATACAAACGCAAACACAGTCCAAATAATTGACTAATTAATTAATTATACATCTTGAGCCATATGGAATTTCAGCTTCTATAATTGCAAACAATGAAATTCTTTGGAAATAATTGTTCATAAGCCTTTCCAGGGGCTTCCAAGGTTTTGCAAATAAGCCTGGACTAGAATCACTGTGAACCTGAATTGTTCATCTGTTTGTTGCCTCTGCCTCTGTTCAAACACATAATAAATCAAAGGACGCTGACGCACTGCAGCTTCTCCTGTTCCCCTGCTGTCCTCACTCTTCTCTCTCTCTGTCCTCTCTGATCCCTCCTTACGTCCTTCCCCTGTCTGTCCTCTCTGATCCCTCCTTACACTTCCCTCTCTGTCCTGCAGGTGGCAGTGTCCACTGACTCTCAGGAGGCGCTGTGCCTGGACACAGGGCAGAGCAGTGAAGGACTGGTGAATGTGGCGTCTCTGGTGTTGGCCCCTGTGGTGGAGCAGCAGCCCCTCCCCCCTGCCCCCACGCACAGTGAGCAGCACAGTGTCGCCCCCTGTGGGCCCCAGGAGGAGAGCCTGGTGGACCAGGAGGTGTCCCTCCTCACCAGCAGCACAGCGTACGGGGAGAGACAGGAGAGCCGCAGGCTGAAGCGCTTCCACAGTGTGGACACCAGGGGGCGCAGCAGGCTCCTGCCCCGGCCCCGCCCTCTGTCGTGGTTGGATGAGCCACGGCGTCACTCTGTGGAGGTGTGCTCGTCTGTGGAGTCCAGCCCTCAGCGCAGCAGCGCCTCCACCTCCTCAGGCTTTGTGTCCAGAGGGGACAGTCTCCAGACCTCCACCCAGTTGCCCTCGCCCCGCAGGAAGAAGAAGATGAGCCCGCCCTGTATCTCTGTGGACCCTCCGGACTTCTCTGGTCTGAATGCGCTCACAGGGCTGCCCCCCCTCCTGCCGGGACAGGACACCTGCCTCAGGAGGAGGGCGCCCTCTAGTGACTCCAAGGACTCCTTTGACCTGACTGTAGGGGAGGGCATCGGGCACGACCGGGGCTCGCCCAAAAGCACCAACCCCAAACTGTTGACTCTGCCCAGCCTCTCGTTTGAGAAGAACTCTTCTGAGCACTGAACACTAGAGGAGCCCCTCCCTCTGCTGGAGGCCCACTCAGGAGCTCATGAGGGAAAACACACAGGGAAACATCAACCACTAGAGGGGGCTGTTCAGGGAGACAGGGCACTGCAGTAGGCCTTTGTGTGGTTCTGTAAGAATACGCTCTTACACTGTGTGTTTCAGATACATGTTCTTCTATGTGCCATTGAGTTGGTCATGTGAACGTGTGGTAGCTCCATCAACATCAACAGTGACAAATCCTTTTGTACATGTGTGATCCACAGTGAAGATAATATAATATAAGAGGAAATTCTACCCATAGCCTATGATATTAGTGTTAAATATTATAGATTTATTGCTATTTAATGTAAAGATTTCAGTGTTTCCAGTCATTTCTTTCTCTTATACCACATGTGTCAAACATGCGGCCCGGGGGCCAGATCCGGCCCTCCAAGACCTTTAATCTGGCCCTCGGCTGATTTTTCTATTAAAATACTTAAAATTTTCAGATTTTTCTGTTAATTTTCTGCACCGTTTAGCATAGCAGCGTCTCCGGCGTTTCTGTACGTTGCGACTCCCACCAGAGCAGCACAAATGAAGACTTTCCTCTTTCCAAACGCTCTTAAAGGACGATCGTTTTGACTGTCGACCGTGACCCTCATCAGCAAAATGTCAAAAAATGAGAAAAGCAGATGCTGAGTTCAGGATTTCCCAAGAAAAATAGTCTAATTCTTATTTATTGACAGAGGTGAATGGGAAATCTGTGCTCAGTGTGTTTGGAACAAGTGGCGTTGCTCGAGGAATATAATCTTAAACACCACTACGAGACACGGAGAAAAATACGATAACTTGAAGAGAGAACTGAGTTTTCTGATCCGTTTTGGGATCAAAGTAGGTTGCATACGGCCCCGGACCAAAATGAGTCTTATACAGTGGGAGCCTTATTTGATAAAAGATATCAGTCTGTCAAAATGAGCTACCTCTGCACATATTCATATAAATGAGTGAATAATGGTGTTTCTACAGTGGGAGCATTGTTCGATGGCTAAATTGTCCGGTCGATATGTGCGAACTTTAGTCCCCTATTTGAGAATACAACAGTCAAAATGAACTTATTCGCATATTCATATAAATGAGTGTAAATTTGACATAACTAAGGTGTAAAGTGTGATCACCGTGTGCAAACATCAAACCCCATGTCTCTAATCCAAAGAAACATGTTGTCAAACTGGGGAGGTTCACTTTATTGGATCTAGACGACTGAAAACGGAAAAACGTTAAGTCGCTTATTCTGTCGGGGGAGCGTGAATCGATAGACGTCACTGTCGATTTATTCTCATATCGACGGGGCAGATCATTTTGACAGAACACCGGCACAGCGGCTGAAAGCACTCTCGCCTCACAACAAGAAGGTTCTGTTTTAAGTTGATTCCTGGATTGCACAGTGTGGAGTTCATCCGGGTCTGGGTGAGTTTCCTCCAAACATTCCAGTTTCCTCCATCAATCAAAAATAGATCAAATCTTCCAGCTAAGGTCGTCCTGTCCAACACTGGCAAAGAGCTGACAGAGATGGATCGCCGAGCGCTGTGGTCCACACTGCTCCGTACACCACTTGTTCTTTTGGATTGCAGAAAGAACGAAAAACAATAAAATGGGAAAACAGTTTATTTCTTTATTCTGTTTTAGCGTCAAACAAACAAAACAAAACAATTCCGACCTCTATTTGGTCCGTGTACTTTTTCGTTCATTCATTATTCTATTTTGGGAATGGCACGAGAAATGAAAAAGGACTCGTTGATGATTTTTTATGACTGGAAGTAACTTGTGAAATGGAATCCAGCACCATGTTTTGACATTTTTTTTGTTATTGAAAATGAATTATTGAACCGTATAAAAAGGGAAAAAGCAATTTGTAAAAATGGCGTTCTGAATTGCGTTTTAGTTTATTTGTGGTTTAGGTTTGGTGTGGCCTGGAAATAGATCGCCTACCCGTAAGCTTTTGGGCGGGTTAGGCGCAGTTTGTAGGCTGTAGGCTGATCTGCGACATGGCGTCTTTGGGGCACATTATAGCTGTGTCCCAATTCAGAAGGCTGCAGCCTCCTGAAGCCGCATAGGCTGTAGCCTTCGAACACACCTCTGTGGACCGCTTCAAAGACAATCAAATAAACTTCTGGAAATACTTTGTCATAATATGAATAGTCAAACATTAAACCCATCACACACGCACACAATGCATTCATAGGTTAATAATAAATAAATAAATAAATAAAACATGTCAGTGTACTCCCATTGTGTAACTTTTTCTGGTTTTAGAACACTTTAAACTGAATTTCCATATGTCTGAGGCTGATTGATGAAGAGCAAATTCCCTGAATAATGTTTCCCCAGGTCTCGTCTGAATTCTGTTTCCCCAAATCCTCCTCCCATTTACCCCTAAGTGACTCCAGCCTAGCTGCCTTATATTTATTCAGCAACTCAGGCCACACTTACAACACGTTTGGCATCTGGTTTTAACGAACTCTGAAGAACCTTGATGAAAAAGTTGACTGTTAACACTAGGGCTGATATTATTGGACAATATGGGGACTTTGAAACATATCGGCTATCGGCCTAAATCTTGCCGATATGGGCCAATATTCCATGTGGACATGTTTGACCTTGTTCTAAAGCTCAGACTCTCTATATTCTGCTCATTTAATCCAATTTACAGACAGATAAATGTGCTAATATGTGGCTCCGCATCAGGATTTATCTGAGGAGTCATTTATCTTTGTCTGTGATGTCGTACGAATGAACCCCCACATACACTGGTTTACACCTGCAGATAGATCCACATGCACAACACTGAGATTCTCTTCTTTTTCTGGATGCTCAGTGTGAGTCTGGATTAAAGGACAGTGCTTAGTGCTGACTTGTGATCTGAGAGGAGCCTGTGTGAGGCTGAGTGTTGAAATGTGTCGGTTTTGAAGCTCGTTTTGGTTCTTTCTCATTGGTTAGCGATTAGCTGCTGTAGCTCGCACACATAAACAGGCTGTTTTCTCATCTATTAGCGACTGTAAAGTGACTATAGTGGCCATATATATGTTACTGGACATGCACTGATATGTAAATGAGCTGTGAATAGAGGTGTGAATTATCAGCATTTATCAGATCATTAATTACCGCGGCGCACATGCATTTACCGCTAATGGCTAATAGCGGTAGGTTACTTACAGTACTTTCTTTACTGGCTAGAATGTCATACAAAAATGTCATTAGGCCGACCTACTGACTTTAAATATGACGTAAAGAGGCAGAAGAACAAATGTCACCTAAATAAACCCAATTGAAAATCCAATAAAGCCAAACCTAAGTTGTATAAACAACTGAAGATTTACAGTGATTTTTTACGTCATAAATATATCGCCGATTATATCGGCGTTCAGCAGCTCCAACCACCATTTTATCGGTATCATATCGGCCGCAACAAAATCCATATCGGTCAGGCCCTAGTTAACACATATCATATTTAGATCACCATGTTACCTTTAATTGTTCTGAAAATGCTATGTTCACAACATACTAAAAAGTTAAATTACTTTTAGTTTTGTTTTTGAACCATGTGAGTCTCCCCTTTCAGAACGCTTCCAGGTTTGTGAAGTTGTACTCTGCAAATTTCTCTGATCTGGCCAAGATTTTAAAACTTATATCAGTTTCTTGATCTTGTTTTCAGGTTTATTATCGATTATCGTTCTGAGACTGCTTCATTCTAGTCCAGAGGTTGTTTATTTTAAGATCACGTGTCACGTAAAATGATCTGTCCCAGCAGCAAGATAAATCACTAGTTTTACGCCATTTTCTGGTAGATTTAAGTGTTTTTAAGCTTTTTGCAGGGTAGTGCTTTGCATCCTGCTGTAGAGTATTTATGAAAAATTGGCCGTGTGGGACCAAGGTAGAAGTTGATTTTGAACCTCCTTTTTAAAAATTCTAAATGTGGAAGTCGTCTAAAGCTTTACATATCAACGGTGTGGTATATTCTGCTTCAATGACTCACCCACACTCAAAAATATGAAATGTTCGACCGCTGAAATGTATTATGTCACTTTTCTTTCTTCCAGCGAAGTGTTTTATATGGATCCAAAGTGATTCTAGACCAAGACTGAAGTTGGTGTATTTAAAACATTACAGTAACTGACCATTTGGATGGACGGAGAGCAAATAATGGGTTTGTTTTAGTTCAATCCTCATAACCACACTTTTCACTTCTTGCTCTGACAGCTTGGAGTTTTTTCTCAGGATGTGTAGAGTTCGGTGTGTGCCTCATGTCATGACAGCCCTGAGTCACTACTTTCACAGAAAATACAGAAATATCTTACACTGGTTTGTGGGTGGAAGTTCGACTGCTGGAAGGGTTAATTAGGAGAATTTTCCTCACTGCATTGGGGGAAATTCAGTCGCAGGAAGGGTGACGTCGGACATCTTGTCAGCATGGCTCACAGACTGTATATATAAATGGACATCTCTAACCCGCTATATGTCAAATAGGAAGTGAACATGAGCACTTCTGACTCCACTGACTCTGCTTATTCTTATTTATTTATAAAGGGACAGCGGATATTCATGAATATTTAAGACATAAATATGTAAAGATTACAGCAGCGTGGCTCATTTCCATGTTCAGTCCCTCGGCACTTTGTGAAAATTTCTACAGGACGGGGAAAAGTACAGCAACAAATACACAAAAGTACATAACACCAGCACACTCACTATACATACAGTTCATTTCAGACAGTTCATTTGAAGTTCAAAGTCAAGAGTTAAACCAACAACCCCTCAGTAAAAAAAGGAAAACTGGTAAATTAGGCCATGAAGGTGATTGGCAGGAAAGAGTTTCCTTCTCTGCAGGACATTTTTCTAAATTCTGTGCTCGTTCAGGCCAGACGGATTGTGGGAAAGCCTCTCACCTGCTGCACGGTGCATATGAAATCCTTCATCAGCCAGACGCTATCGAGTGCATCACTTTAAGAGCCGATATAAACAGATATAAACTTTCATTTGTGCCACTTCTGTTGCCCTGTTGAACAAATCTGCACAACAAAGGTTCACTTAGTCACTTGCCCAAAACAAATTTCCCCTTGGGGACAATAAAGTTTATCTTATCTTATCACTATCAGGGGTGTAGTGGGCGTGGTTTGCAGGTGTATGCTGCCCACCCACTTCTCCCAACGTGACATATAAAAAAAATAACAAATATAAAATATCTCTGCATAGGCTCATGATGAGGGGACACCCACAAACACCCACGTTCATGATCGTCATCAACCCGAGAACACGTGGACCACATCTCTTCCTAAGTGACCGCACACTGCGCCTCCTCCTGTGCGCCTCTAAACCAGAACTAAAACCAGGACTAAACCAGGATTTAACCAGAGCTAAAATCAGGAATCAACATTTTGAGTAAACTGATTTTTACTCGGCTGGCACCTTTTGGTTTGTACTGAAAGTGAGTTTTTTTTTTTAAATAAACAATCTATATGACACCTGTGTGTGTTTCGTCATGTCAAGTTGAGTATATGTCACCATGTTTAACCAAGTTACATTTACTGTAACTAAGTAAATGTCATTTGGTTAAATGTGGTGACATATTTGACCACTGAACATCACTGTTTTAAAGCTTTAGAAAATGCTGCAGTGTTGAAGCTCTCGTATGAGCTGCTCTGTGTTCATGTTTGACTTCCTCGATAAGAAAAAGAGATCTGTCCAAAAGCACTTTTCCTCCAGAGGTGAGGCACAGAGCCTCACCTCTGGAGCTGTTCTTGTCTCATTTGAATTTCTTTTCACAAACTCCTTTAGAGGAGGTGGAGCAAGATTATTAAAAACGTTGTAGACCTGAATTAAATCTACATATTTGATGGTGTTGTCCCAAGACATTTGTATTTGTCAAGTATTCTGCAATAATTAGTTGCTTTTTGTCTAATACCTTGTCAAAGTCCAACTAGTAATGCAATAATTTAGGTGCGGCAAATTCATTAAACTTAAATACATAATTGCAGAGTTTGTTGTTAGATTATTTCTTACATGACGAAAATTTGATAAACTCTATTTGATTTTATTCACTGTTCTTTTGACATGTTGTTTGAATGAGAGTTGTGGGTCCAGTGTAACTCGCAGACACTAGACACTAAATAGACCAGTTTCAGTTTTGTTCCAATACATTTGGGTCTGTATCCATGCCAAGTGCTGCTTCCAGGCTCGTCATTTTGGTCTCAAAATGTTCGTATTATCCCGCTCTACATGATCCTGGTCTGAACCTGTCATTATTTCATTATTTTGTCCATATGAACGTCAATAACAGACAAATCAGACACCTTGTTTCCCTGTCCTTTCGCTCCCGCTTGTCAGCGTTGGTTGACAACGTTTCCAAGTGGGAAGAGACGTCAACTTCAGTGGCCTCACTCCTAACCGGCTCTTTGGTCGCTATGATACTCTGCTGGTGTCACACTCACTCAGTCCAATTGTTTATACAGCCTATGGTATGGCTTTAAACTTACATACAGTACTGTGCAAAAGTGATGTGTCTCAGTTTTATACAAGAAATGTCCCTATTTTTCACCAATCTGATCCCCGCCAACAGTAAAGAGAGGCATAAACTGTCATTTGTTTTAGTAAAATACAGAAAAGCTTCTTAAAAATAACCAAAACTCAAAAAAAAAGTGACTATAGTGACTCACATTAGTGCCGAGTGCAGAACAGTTTTCCTTAATTACACACTCCTTTCACAATTTTATTATTACCAACCAACACAGCCCACGAATGTTCCCGTTTTTTCTAGTCTCGTGTCTACAGTTTGGACGAGGTTGTGGATGCAGTGAGGGAAGTCTGATGCCAGTAGAGTGATTGAGCTTGGATGAATGAAGGAAACTCATCTCAGTCACAATGTTTACATGCACAAATTACTACGAGTATCCGATTTTTGTTGATGTTCTCCAGAGAGTCTGTCAGAACACTCTAGTCACAGTCTATAGCAGGTCAAAGAGCAAATAAGGTACAAACATGGGACAAAGAGACACTCAGGGGCATCTGGTCATGGCATAAGATCTAAAACTTTGAAGATGATAAAAAAGAGTTAAAAAAAAACAGGTTTTTTAAGTATGTAAATGACCTATAAATGACTACTTTTTGTTCTATGTGTTCAGAAAAGTGTTGCTCTTCATTTGCCCTCTGAAGACTTGAAAAAGAATGTGAAACACTTGAACTCCACTTGAGGAAGATGGGCATGTTTGTTTCATCCAAATAAGGAACAGAGGATACTTCTGCCAGAGTTTAATTGATCCACTTTGCTTTGAAGAAATATCATAAAAACATTTAAAATATAAAAACCTGCATGTGAAGCTCTTTATTTGATCATGTTGACAGCCTTTTTCTTTATTTAGAAGGTTATTTGGTGTAATCCCTGACTGGTTTAGGAATGGTCCATCGTACAAAAGTCAGAAGTTAGTGAGAGTGTTTTCACCTTTCACGTCCATGAGTCCAGTTTTCTCGAGGTTACCTTAGGTCAGGGAGCCCACACTTTTTCAGCATGAGAGCTACTTATAAAATGACCAAGTCAAAATGATCTGCCTACTACAAAAATGAAAATCATTGATTTATTTCTAAATATATTGAGAATCAGTCATGGTGGAACGGTTCATGGTCTTAATGATCTTCATGTGGGAAAAGGCTGATTCACATAAATAAAGTTTTTATAGATCTATCTCCATTTTATCTGATAAATGATCATTTAAGCTTAAAATAAGTCAAACTGTGCTGCACTGAAACACTCTGCACCCCTTTTTGGACCCTCACCCACAGTTTGAGAGAAGAGAAATTCCACTGGCACTTTACACAAAACTGTGAAGAAAGTGAAGTAAATGTGTAGGATTTTTAAACCAGATTTTTTTTCCAAGTTCCACTGGAGTTACATTCTCTTACTGGTTTTGCAGTTGTATTTACCTCTGCACATTTACCAAACACACGTGACAAATACAGATGCATTTGTGGGATTTAGTCAAACTTCAACCACATGTGGCTGTACACCTGCTCTGTGCTGTACACCTGCTCTGTACTGTACACCTGCTCTGTGCTGTACACCTGCTCTGTGCTGTACACCTGCTCTGTGCTGTACACCTGCTCTGTGCTGTAGACCTGCTCTGTGCTGTACACCTGCTCTGTGCTGTAGACCTGCTCTGTGCTGTACACCTGCTCTGTGCTGTACACCTGCTCTGTACTGTAGACCTGCTCTATGCTGTACACCTGCTCTGTGCTGTACACCTGCTCTGTGCTGTACACCTGCTCTGTGCTGTAATGCTGCTCTGTGCCGACACTGTTGATTAGTTTTTGCGTCGCATTTCGTCTTGCTCTTCTCATCAGCGCACAGAGATGCTCTCACTCCTCCCCACTCTACGAGGGGAGGAGTGAGAGTGTGAAAAGGTGAAGAGCGGTGCACTGATGTGAGGCAGACAGACAGGATGTTTTAAGAACTTTAACCTGCCCTGTGACACACGCTGTTACACGAGTGGACACTGTTTTGGACGAGTGTGCGTGTGGTGAGGCGCCTGCAGTGTCCTCGGGCTCCACACGAGCACAGAGAGACTCCCCACGCACTCCTGCACACCTGTACTTACAAGTTTACTGCTAACAGCAGCGGCCATAATGAAATATGGCTGCACTCATCGAGTGTCCTTGAGACCTTGAGTCCAAGGCAAGACCGAGACCAAGTACCTTCAAGACCGAGTCCAAGCACAGTCCAACACCGTAAAGAGACGGTCTTGAGACCAAGACCAGTATCGAGTACTACACCACGATCTACCTTGGCGACTGAGTGGTAGATTGTGATCGACGTATTGGGCACTCCTGCCTTAGGTCCATTATAACGGTTAACATCGTCCATTGTAGTAGCACTTCCCACAAGATGTTGATGATTCCGGAGAACGAGTCCTTTCCCCACAGGATCCAACCAGGTAACAGACAGGATGAGCACGGATAATAAAAACACAGCCCACATTAGCCCACAGGAGCTCAGTTGGTATATATAATAATATATATAGTTCACTCATAGTATCACTTGTATGATACTAAAAAGAGTACACTATTAAAGGGCCCATATTATATTATCTATGTGGTATTTGTTTCCACATGTCCCGGAATTGTGTTTTGCTTCATTCTCATGTTTAACGCGCAAACCCTGCAGTTTTAGGCTTCTCTCAAACTGAAAACACTGTGCTCCACCGTGTTTTTAAACTCCACACACCTTTACAAGAATAATTTGGATAATTTCAGCCTTTAGAATTGCCCATCTCTACCGAACTAAAGGTCAAAGATTTGAAAACTACCGCTTCATGTCATCCATGCATGTTTAATTAATTAGTAAATCATTGCATTTCTATAACGCCTTTCAAGACACCCAAAGTGCTCAACAGTTCATTCTTCATTCTCTCCACACTCAGCGGTGATAAAAAACTACTGTAGCCACAGCTGCCCTGAGGCTCCAATCTGCACCACTGGCCCCTCCGACCACCACCAACACTCACACACACTCCACTTTCATACTAGGCAATGTGGGTGAAGTGTCTTGCCTAAGGACACAACAACAGTTTTTGTGCCCCCCTGTGGCACCTGGAATTCCCAGTGTCTCCCATCCAAGTACTGACCAGCCCAGGCCCTGCTGAGCTTGTGAGATCTGACGAGATCAGGCTTTGACAAGCCGGTATGGCCACAACTAATCCAGTGATCTCTCCTGGGCCCTATTCAAACCCTCTTTACGGTTCACTGTAAGATTCTATCCAAGGCTCCGCCCACAAGCCTACATCACCCACGCTCCCATGCAACAATTCTCCATGAATATACAAAAACATGATACAAAACAAGCAACTTGATGAACCTGATGTGCAAACACCAGTTGTGTTGTGACATGTTAATGTGTTGTTTTCGGTGAATACAGCATTTACGAAACAATAGGTAGGAGGTAAAGTGGTGATCTTAACATGTCATATGTTAACAGTCAATACACCACAGAAATAAAGAAAGCAAACTTGACTTTTTGAGCTTTTAACTGTGGTATAAAGTTTTCTCTCATCAAAAACATGCCTGGAATTGTGTTTAAGTTCATTCCGTCTTGCTTCATTAATCTTGTTTACGAGGTCGTCTTTCTCTGAACACTCACGAGTCACTGCCCAGATTATTATGAAATCCACCGGAAAACTGTCTTCTGTGTCATCTGCGCATTTTCATAGTTCATAAATCCACCTGCCTGACTCCTTATTGCATGGAAATGGGACCTGTGTTCTCCAAACATACAGACTTTACTTTAAATTCTAAAACATTTGACACTAAACTCTAAGGTGTCCGAAGTGTCCTTAAACTAAACTCCACGAACACACAGGAGCACTTTCGGGGCTTTTGGCTCTTTTATGGGCTTTGAATCTTTAGGATCCATTCATTTCAAAGAGCCTCTCAAAAGAAGTTTAATTGAATAGATTTTTATATGACAGAAGCCAATATGAGAACTTCTTTTGACAGTAATTTAAGTTCAGAGAGAAAAGACCAAGGCTCAGATCTGTTTAAAATGGTTCAAACTGAGACAGGGCGTACGCTATTCCAATGCCAAATATGTTTTCTGCGCACAAAGCTCTCACTCGTGTTTTCTGTTGCTTCTGGTTTAGTTCTTTTGTCGACGTGGCTTCGACCTGGTTTAATCCTGGTTTCGACCTGGTATAGTCCTGGTTTAGACCTGTTTAAGACCTGGTTTTGACCTGGTTTAGACCTGGTTTTGACCTGGTTTAATCATGGTTTAGACCTGGTTTTGACCTGGTTTAGACCTGGTTTTGACCTGGTTCAGTCCGGGTTTAGACCTGGTTTTGACCTGGTTTAGACCTGGTTATTCCTGGTTTAGACTTGGTTCAGTCTTGGTTTAGATCTGGTTTTGACCTGGTTTAGACCTGGTTTAGACCTAGTTTAGTCCTGGTTTAGACCTGGTTTAGACCTGGTTTAGACCTTGTATAGTCCTGGTTTAAACCTGGTATTGACCTGGTTTAGTCCTGGTTTAGACCATGTTTAGTCCTGGTTTAGACCTGGTTTTGACCTGGTTTTGACCTGTTTTAGTTCTGGTTTAGACCATGTTTAGACCTGGTTTAGAACTGGTTTTGACCTGGTTTACTTTTGTTTTAGTCCTGGTTTTTATTTGGTTTAGACCTGGTTTAGACCTGGTTTAGTTCTATTTTAGACCTGGTTTAGACCTGATTTTGACCTGGTTTAGACCTGGTTTCGACCTGGTTTAGTCCTGGCTTAGACCTGGTTTTGACCTGGTTTAGACCTGGTTTAGTCCTGGTTTAGACCTGGTTTTGACCTGGTTTTGACCTGGTTTAGTCCTGGTTTAGACCTGGTTTTGACCTGGTTTAGTCCTGGTTTTGACCTGGTTTAGTCCTGGTTTTGACCTGGTTTTGACCTGGTTTAGACCTTGTTTTGACCTAGTTTAGTCCTGGTTTAGACCTGGTTTTGACCTGGTTTTGACCTTGTTTTGACCTGGTTTAGTCCTGGTTTAGACCTGGTTTTACCTGGTTTAGTTCTGTTTTAGACCTGGTTTAGACTTGGTTTTGTCCTGGTTTAGACCTCGTTTAGTCCTGGTTTATACCTGGTTTTGACCTGGTTTTATTTCTGTTTTAGACCTGGTTCAGTCTTGGTTTAGATCTGGTTTCGATCTGTTTTAGTCTTGGTTTAGTCCTGGTTTAGACCTGGTTTAGTCCTTGTTTAGACCTGGTTTTGACCTGGTTTAGACCTGGTTTTGACCTGGTTTAATCCTGGTTTAGACGTGGTTTTGATCTGATTTAGACCTGGTATAGACCTCGTTTAGTCCTGGTTTAGACCTGGTTAGAACTGGTTTTGACCTGGTTTAATCCTGGTTTAGACCTGGTTTTGACCTGATTTAGACCTGGTATAGACCTGGTTTAGTCCTGGTTTAGACCTGGTTTTGACCTGGTTTAGACCTGGTTTTGACCTGGTTTAATCTTGGTTTAGACCTGGTTTAGACCTGGTGTAGAACTGGCTTAGACCTGGTTTAGTCCTGGTTTAGTTCTTTTGTCGATGTGGCTTCGACCTGGTTTAATCCTGGTTTCGACCTGGTATAGTCCTGGTTTAGACCTGGTTAAGACCTGGTTTTGACCTGGTTCAGTCTTGGTTTAGACCTGGTTTAGTCCTGGTTTAGACCTGGTTTAGTCCTGGTTTAGACCTGGTTTTGACCTGGTTCAGTCTTGGTTTAGACTTGGTTTTGACCTCTTTTAGACCTGGTTTAGACCTGGTTTAGACCTGGTTTAGTTCTGTTTTAGACCTGGTTTCGACCTGGTTTAGTCCTCGTTTAGACCTGGTTCAGTCTTGGTTTAGACCTGGTTCAGTCTTCGTTTAGAACTGATTTTGACCTGGTTTAGACCTGGTTTTGACCTGGTTTAGACCTGGTTTAATCATGGTTTAGACCTGGTTTTGACCTGGTTCAGTCCGGGTTTAGACCTGGTTTTGACCTGGTTTAGACCTGGTTATTCCTGGTTTAGACTTGGTTCAGTCTTGGTTTAGATCTGGTTTTGACCTGGTTTAGACCTAGTTTAGTCCTGGTTTAGACCTGGTTTAGACCTTGTATAGTCCTGGTTCAAACCTGGTATTGACCTGGTTTAGTCCTGGTTTAGACCATGTTTAGACCTGGTTTTGACCTGGTTTTGACCTGGTTTTGACCTGGTTTACTTTTGTTTTAGACCTGGTTTTTGTTTGGTTTAGACCTGGTTTAGACCTGGTTTAGTTCTATTTTAGACCTGGTTTAGACCTGATTTTGACCTGGTTTAGACCTGGTTTCGACCTGGTTTCGACCTAGTTTATTCCTGGCTTAGACCTGGTTTTGACCTGGTTTAGACCTGGTTTAGTCCTGGTTTAGACCTGGTTTTGACCTGGTTTTGACCTGGTGTAGTCCTGGTTTAGACCTGGTTTAGACCTGGTTTTGACCTGGTTCAGTCTTGGTTTAGACCTGGTTTAGTCCTGGTTTAGACCTGGTTTAGTCCTGGTTTAGACCTGGTTTTGACCTGGTTCAGTCTTGGTTTAGACTTGGTTTTGACCTCTTTTAGACCTGGTTTAGACCTGGTTTAGTTCTGTTTTAGACCTGGTTTCGACCTGGTTTAGTCCTCGTTTAGACCTGGTTCAGTCTTGGTTTAGACCTGGTTCAGTCTTCGTTTAGAACTGATTTTGACCTGGTTTAGACCTGGTTTAATCCTGGTTTAGACCTGGTTTTGACCTGGTTTAGACCTGGTTTTGACCTGGTTTAATCATGGTTTAAACCTGGTTTTGACCTGGTTCAGTCCGGGTTTAGACCTGGTTTTGACCTGGTTTAGACCTGGTTATTCCTGGTTTAGACTTGGTTCAGTCTTGGTTTAGACCTGGTTTTGACCTGTTTTAGACCTGGTTTAGTCCTCATTTAGACCTGGTTCAGTCTTGGTTTAGACCTGGTTCAGTCTTCGTTTAGAACTGATTTTGACCTGGTTTAGACCTGGTTTAATCCTGGTTTAGACCTGGTTTTGACCTGGTTTAGACCTGGTTTTGACCTGGTTTAATCATGGTTTAAACCTGGTTTTGACCTGGTTCAGTCCGGGTTTAGACCTGGTTTTGACCTGGTTTAGACCTGGTTATTCCTGGTTTAGACTTGGTTCAGTCTTGGTTTAGATCTGGTTTTGACCTGGTTTAGACCTAGTTTAGTCCTGGTTTAGACCTGGTTTACACCTGGTTTAGACCTTGTATAGTCCTGGTTCAAACCTGGTATTGACCTGGTTTAGTCCTGGTTTAGACCATGTTTAGACCTGGTTTAGACCTGGTTTTGACCTGGTTTTGACCTGTTTTAGTTCTGGTTTAGACCATGTTTAGACCTGGTTTAGAACTGGTTTTGACCTGGTTTTGACCTGGTTTACTTTTGTTTTAGACCTGGTTTTTGTTTGGTTTAGACCTGGTTTAGACCTGGTTTAGTTCTTTTTTAGACCTGGTTTAGTCCTGATTTCGACCTGGTTTCGACCTAGTTTATTCCTGGCTTAGACTTGGTTTTGACCTGGTTTAGACCTGGTTTAGTCCTGGTTTAGACCTGGTTTTGACCTGGTTTTGACCTGGTTTAGTCCTGGTTTAGACCTGGTTTTGACCTGGTTTTGACCTGGTTTAATCATGGTTTAGACCTGGTTTAGACCTGGTTCAGTCCGGGTTTAGACCTGGTTTTGACCTGGTTTAGACCTGGTTATTCCTGGTTTAGACTTGGTTGAGTCTTGGTTTAGATCTGGTTTTGACCTGGTTTAGACCTAGTTTAGTCCTGGTTTAGACCTGGTTTTGACCTGGTTTTGACCTGGTTTAGTCCTGGTTTAGACCTGGTTTTGACCTGGTTTAGTCCTGGTTTTGACCTGGTTTAGTCCTGGTTTTGACCTGGTTTTGACCTGGTTTAGACCTTGTTTTGACCTAGTTTAGTCCTGGTTTAGACCTGGTTTTGACCTGGTTTTGACCTTGTTTTGACCTGGTTTAGCCCTGGTTTAGACCTGGTTTTACCTGGTTTAGTTCTGTTTTAGACCTGGTTTAGACTTGGTTTTGTCCTGGTTTAGACCTCGTTTAGTCCTGGTTTATACCTGGTTTTGACCTGGTTTTATTTCTGTTTTAGACCTGGTTCAGTCTTGGTTTAGATGTGGTTTCGATCTGTTTTAGTCTTGGTTTAGTCCTGGTTTAGACCTGGTTTAGTCCTGGTTTAGACCTGGTTTTGACCTGGTTTAGACCTGGTTTTGACCTGGTTTAATCCTGGTTTAGACGTGGTTTTGATCTGATTTAGACCTGGTATAGACCTCGTTTAGTCCTGGTTTAGACCTGGTTAGAACTGGTTTTGACCTGGTTTAATCCTGGTTTAGACCTGGTTTTGACCTGATTTAGACCTGGTATAGACCTGGTTTAGTCCTGGTTTAGACCTGGTTTTGACCTGGTTTAGACCTGGTTTTGACCTGGTTTTGACCTGGTTTAATCTTGGTTTAGACCTGGTTTAGACCTGGTGTAGACCTGGCTTAGACCTGGTTTAATCCTGGTTTCGACCTGGTATAGTCCTGGTTTAGTCCTGGTTTAGACCTGGTTCAGTCCTGGTTTAGACCTGGTTTTGACCTGGTTCAGTCTTGGTTTAGACTTGGTTTTGACCTCTTTTAGACCTGGTTTAGACCTGGTTTAGACCTGGTTTAGTTCTGTTTTAGACCATGTTTAGACCTGGTTTAGAACTGGTTTTGACCTGGTTTTGACCTGGTTTTGACCTGGTTTACTTTTGTTTTAGACCTGGTTTTTATTTGGTTTAGACCTGGTTTAGACCTGGTTTAGTTCTATTTTAGACCTGGTTTAGACCTGATTTTGACCTGGTTTAGACCTGGTTTCGACCTGGTTTCGACCTGGTTTATTCCTGGCTTAGACCTGGTTTTGACCTGGTTTAGACCTGGTTTATTCCTGGCTTAGACCTGGTTTTGACCTGGTTTAGACCTGGTTTAGTCCTGGTTTAGACCTGGTTTTGACCTGGTTTAGTCCTGGTTTAGACCTGGTTTAGTCCTGGTTTAGTCCTGGTTTAGACCTGGTTTTGACCTGGTTTCGACCTGGTTTCGACCTGGTTTTGACCTGGTTTAGACCTGGTTTTGACCTGGTTTAATTCTGTTTTCGACCTGGTTCAGTCTTGGTGTCTACCTGGTTTCGACCTGGTTTAGACCTGGTTTAGTCCTGGTTTAGACCTGGTTTAGACGTGGTTTAGACCTGGTGTAGACCTGGTTTAGACGTGGTTTAGACCTGGTTTAATCCTGGTTTTGACCTGGTTTAGACCTGGTTTAGTTCTGTTTTAGACCTGGTTTTGACCTGGTTTAGACTTGGTTTTGAACTGGTTTAGACCTGGTTTATACCTGGTTTTGACCTGGTTTAGTCCAGGTTTAGACCTGGTTTTGACCTGGTTTAGTCCTGGTTTTGACCGGGTTTTGACATGGTTTAGCCCTTGTTTTGACCTGGTTTAGTCCTGGTTTAGACCAGGTTTTAACCTGGTTTAGACCTGGTTTAGACCTGGTTTAGTCCTGGTTTTGACATGGTTTAGACCTGGTTTAGACCTGGTTTTGACCTGGTTTAGACCTGGTTTAGACCTGGTTTTGACCTGGTTTAGTCCTGGTTTAGAGCTTGTTTTGACCTGGTTTAGTCCTGGTTTAGACTTGGTTTAATTCTGTTTTCGACCTGGTTCAGTCTTGGTGTCGACCTGGTTTCGACCTGGTTTAGACCTGGTTTAGTCCTGGTTTAGACCTGGTTTAGACCTGGTGTAGACCTGGTTTTGACCTGGTTCAGTCTTGGTTTAGACCTGGTTTTGACCCCTTTTAGGCCTGGTTTAGACCTGGTTTAGACCTGGTTTAGTCCTGGTTTTGACCTGGTTTAGACCTGGTTTTGACCTGGTTTAGTCCTGGTTTAGACCTGGTTTTGACCTGGTTTAGTCCTGGTTTTGACCTGGTTTTGACCTGGTTTTGACCTGGTTTTGACATGGTTTAGTCCTGGTTTAGACCTGGTTTAGACCTAGTTTAGACCTGGTTTAGACCTGGTTTAGACCTGGTTTAGACCTGGTTTTGACCTGGTTCAGTCTTGGTTTAGACCTGGTTTAGTCCTGGTTTAGACCTGGTTTTGACCTGGTTCAGTTTTGGTTTAGACTTGGTTTTGACCTCTTTTAGACCTGGTTTAGACCTGGTTTAGTTCTGTTTTAGACCTGGTTTCGACCTGGTTTAGTCCTCGTTTAGACCTGGATCAGTCTTCGTTTAGAACTGATTTTGAACTGGTTTAGACCTGGTTTAGTCCTGGTTTAGACCTGGTTTAGACCTGGTTTTGACGTTGTTCAGTCCGGGTTTCGACCTGGTTTAGACCTGGCTATTCCTGGTTTAGACTTGGTTCAGTCTTGGTTTAGATCTGGTTTTGACCTGGTTTAGACCTAGTTTAGTCCTGGTTTAGACCTGGTTTAGACCTGGTTTAGACCTTGTATAGTCCTGGTTTAAACCTGGTATTGACCTGGTTTAGTCCTGGTTTAGACCATGTTTAGACCTGGTTTTGACCTGGTTTTGACCTGTTTTAGTCCTGGTTTAGACCATGTTTAGACCTGGTTTAGAACTGGTTTTGACCTGGTTTAGGCCTGGTTTTGACCTGGTTTACTTTTGTTTTAGACCTGGTTTTTATTTGGTTTAGACCTGGTTTAGTTCTATTTTAGACCTGGTTTCGACCTGGTTTTGACCTGGTTTTGACCTGGTTTTGACCTGGTTTCGACCTGGTTTCGACCTGGTTTCGACCTGGTTTAGTCCTGGCTTAGACCTGGTTTTGACCTGGTTTAGACCTGGTTTTGAGCTGGTTTAGTTCTGTTTCAGACCTGGTTTTGACCTGGTTTTGACATGGTTTAGGCCTGGTTTCGACATGGTTTTGACCTGGTTTCGACCTGGTTTAGTCCTGGCTTAGACCTGGTTTTGACCTGGTTTTGAGCTGGTTTAGTCCTGGTTTAGACCTGGTTTTGACCTGGTTTAGTCCTGGTTTAGACCTGGTTTAGACCTGTGGTTTTGAACTGGTTTTGACCTGGTTTTGACCTGGTTTAGACCTTGTTTTGACCTAGTTTAGTCCTGGTTTAGACCTGGTTTTGACCTGGTTTTGACCTGGTTTAGACCTTGTTTTGACCTGGTTTAGACCTGGTTTAGGCCTGGTTTTACTTGGTTTAGTTCTGTTTTAGACCTCGTTTAGACCTGGTTTTGACCTGGTTTTTATTTCTGTTTTAGACCTGGGTTAGTCTTGGTTTAGTCCTGGTTTAGACCTGGTTTAGATCTGGTTTAGACCTGGTTTTGACATGGTTTAGTCCTGGTTTAGACCTGGTTTTGACCTGGTTTAGTCCAGGTTTAGACCTGGTTCAGTCCTGGTTTAGACCTGGTTTAGACCTGGTTTTGACCTGGTTTAGACCTGGTTTTGACCTGGTTTAGACCTGGTTTTGACCTGGTTTAGACCTGGTTTTGACCTGGTTCAGTCTTGGTTTAGTCCTGGTTTAGACCTGGTTTTGACCTGGTTTAGACCTGGTTTTGACCTGGTTTAGACCTGGTTTTGACATGGTTCAGTCTTGGTTTAGACCTGGTTTAGTCCTGGTTTAGACCTGGTTTAGTCCTGGTTTAGATCTGGTTTTGACCTGGTTCAGTCTTGGTTTAGTCCTGGTTTAGACCTGGTTTTGACCTGGTTTAGACCTGGTTTTGACCTGGTTTAGACCTGGTTTTGACATGGTTCAGTCTTGGTTTAGACCTGGTTTAGTCCTGGTTTAGACCTGGTTTAGTCCTGGTTTAGATCTGGTTTTGACCTGGTTCAGTCTTGGTTTAGACTTGGTTTTGACCTCTTTTAGACCTGGTTTAGACCTGGTTTAGTTCTGTTTTAGACCTGGTTTCGGCCTGGTTTAGTCCTCGTTTAGACCTGGTTCAGTCTTGGTTTAGACCTTGTTCAGTCTTCGTTTAGAACTGATTTTGACCTGGTTTAGACCTGGTTTAGTCCTGGTTTAGACCTGGTTTTGACCTGGTTTAGACCTGGTTTTGACTTGGTTTAATTATGGTTTAGACCTGGTTTTGACCTGGTTTAGACCTGGTTTTGACCTGGTTCAGTCCGGGTTTAGACCTGGTTTTGACCTGGTTTTGACATGGATTAGACCTGGTTTAGACCTGGTTTAGACCTGGTTTAGACCTGGTTATTCCTGGATTAGACTTGGTTCAGTCTCAGAATCAGAATCAGAATCAGAAAACTTTATTGATCCCAGAGGGCAATTCGTTTGCAGCTTTCACAGAGCAGTTCTCACATGCACAAACACACAGTGTGTCAGACCATTACAGACACAAGTGGAACTCAAAGAACAATATAAGAACAATATACATATGACAGTGCAAAAACCTCAAAAAACACAACCCTCAGAATTTAGCAGTTTAATCGCTGAAGGCACAAAAGAATTGGAGAAGCGGTTAGTCTTCCGTACCGGAGCATAAAAACGACGTCCTGAAGGCATCAGGATAAAGTCAGGAGTCAGAGGATGGAGGGGCTGAGCCAGGAGACACTTGGCTTTGCTCAGCACTCGCTCCTCCCACAGAGAATGCAGCTCCCTCAGTTTGACCCCTATGATTTTTGAGCAAGTTTTAACAATGTTCTGCAATTTGTTTTTATCCTTCAAGGACAGGGACTGGAACCAGCAAATGAAGGAGAAAGTGAGCAGACTTTCAATAAAAGAACAATAAAAGTTGTTGACAATAGTTTTGTTTACATTAAAAGAGTTCAGTTTTCTCAACAGGTACATTCTCTGCTGCCCTCGTTTAACAATGGTTTCAGTGTTTATGTCAAATTTCAGTTTATTGTCCATCACAGTGCCCAGATATTTGTAACTGTCGACAATTTCAACAACATCACTGTGGATGACACTAACACTGTGAGAAGGTGTACGTCTAAAATCAATCACCATCTCCTTGGTTTTAGCAACATTTAAATCCAGATAGTTGTCCTCACACCATTTGACAAACTGCCCCAGCGCAGGGCCATGATTCTCCTCAGATCCTGAAAGTAGTGATACCAGGACCGTGTCATCCGAAAATTTGATGAGGAATCTGTTTTCCTCTGAGGATCTGCAGCTGTCTGTGTACAAAATAAAAAGGAGAGGTGAAAGCACACAACCTTGAGGTGATCCAGTGTTAGAGATAGAGGGAGGAGACAATCGTCCATTGACAAAAACACGCTGGACCCGGTCGGTGAGAAAGTTTAAAATCAATAAAAGGAGCTGGTCCGGAAGATTAAAATCTGAAGCCAGTCTTTGAATCAGGACATGGGGCTGCATTTTGTTTAAAGCAGAGGAAAAGTCCGCAAATAAAAGTCTCACATGTGCCTTGGCATTTTCAAGGTGCTTATAGACACTGTTCAATAAAAAAAGTTTAGCATCCTCCACTCCCTTATTGGGCTGATACGCAAACTGTAGTGGATCCAATTTCCCTTCAGTTAAAAACAAGATATGAGTCTTTAAAATCTGTTCAAAAGTCTTCATGACTAAAGATGTGAGTGCCACTGGCCTGAACTCAAACAACTCCTTTGATTTGTTCGATTTAGGGAGAGGTACCACTGTCGATGTCTTCCACAGAGAAGGAATTTGACCAAGATCGGCACACATTTGAAACAGTCTAGTGAAAACAGCACTGAGCTGGGTGGCACAGTGGTGCAATGTGCGCCCACAGATGGCATCAGGACCCCTGGCCTTCCCCGTCTTTACTTTCTTTAGTAAAGCAGTGACCTGATCCTGTGAAACCTCAATTACATTTGAAGGTTTAAGAGAGTTCCTACAGTCTGACACATTTTTCAAAACATCATCTCTTTCAAACCGAGAGAAAAAATTATTAAAAGCACTTGGCAACTCCGCGTCCAACACACCCTTTACAGTTACATGTTTCCTGTCCTCATTTTGGTGGCTACTAGAGGCCATGTTTTTAATACCCCGCCAAGCTGCTCTAAGGTCTCCACTGCTATACTGGGCTTCAACTTTATCTTTGTATTTAAGTTTGGCCTTTCTTATCTCTCCTTTCACTTCCCTAGAAATGGCCTTTTTCTCCAATTCATTCCCAGTGCAGTAAATCACTTTCTTTTTATTTATGACTGATTTAAGATCTTTTGTTATCCACGGTTTATTATTTGGATAAATAACACAATTTTTAGTTGGAATGATGGAGTCAACACAGAAAGTGACATATGCAGAGATGGATTCACATAGGCTAAGTCATTTATCTCCTCGCATCCTTCAAAGAAGCAGTCCCAATCAGTACATTCAAATGAGGCTTGAAGTGTGGAAATACTGTCCTCTGTCCAACACTTCACAGTTTTTTCCTCACGCGGCAGGCGTCTGAACGCAGGAATGTACCGTGGCATCAGGTAGACGCAGTTGTGGTAGGAGGATCCGAGAGGAGGGAGCGGCAGAGACTTGTACGCCCCACTCACTGTACCATAACACAAGTCTATGGTCGTATTCCTTTGTGTTGTGGTACAGGTAACGTACTGCTCGTAGGTCTTAAAAGTGTCATCAAGGCGACAGTGATTGAAGTCCCCTAGAATGAATTTTGGGGTGTCGGGGCAGATTGTATCGAGCCGGTGCGTGACGTCGCCGATCAGCTGTGAGGCGGCTGCAGCGTCAGCCCGGGGTGCACGTAGACAACAGTAAAAAACAGCTGTTGGAACTCACGTGGCAAGTAAAAAGGCCGAAGGGAGATAGACAAAAGTTCAATGTCAGGAGTACAGATCCTCTCCCGAACAACAACAGTTTTACAGTACCTTTTGTTAATGTAGCAGCACACGCCGCCACCGCGTCTTGTCGGTTATTTCGGTTGCGATCCAGTCTGAGCGGAGTCCCGAAACCACTCAGCGACAGATCCTCATCCTGGTCCGCGTCGTTGAGCCAGGATTCGGTGAAGAAAAGTAAGCAGGCATTCTTGATCTCCTGCCTGACCGTGGCCCAAGCTTCCAGCTCATCGAGCTTGTTCCGGAGGGACTGCGCGTTCCCGAGCAGGATGGAGGGGAGAGCAGGTAGCCTGCGGCGGTCCTGTAGGCTCAGGCGTTTAACTCTCCGGTGTATTCCACCTCGTTTCCCCCGTTTACGGCGCCCTTTTCTCCGAAGCTCCAGAGGGATGTCTGGAGGTGGCATGACACTCGTGGGGAACCGGAGTTGAAGAAGAGATTCCCGGCTAAAGGTGATCCGCGGGAGGGCACCTCCCCAGAGCGCAGTCGGTTTGTTTGTCTCGTGGCTTAAACAGGCCGCGAGAAACAGTCCGCAGAACATCAACAAGTCCAGTTTAAGAGACCACATTGCCGATTGAGGAGATGACACACCAACCACTCCGATAACTTTCATCAAAAACGCACAACTGCTCGAGCTAGCTACACGGGTCGCACACTGCGGAGCGCCCTGGAAGTAGACAATATGGTCTTGGTTTAGATCTGGTTTTGACCTGGTTTTAGACCTGGTTTAGACCTAGTTTAGTCCTGGTTTAGAACTGGTTTTGACCTGGTTTTGACCTGGTTTACTTTTGTTTTAGACCTGGTTTTTATTTGGTTTAGACCTGGTTTAGTTCTATTTTAGACCTGGTCTAGACCTGGTTTTGACCTGGTTTAGACCTGGTTTTGACCTGGTTTAGACCTGGTTTTGGCCTGGTTTCGACCTGGTTTAGTCCTGGCTTAGACCTGGTTTTGACCTGGTTTAGACCTGGTTTTGAGCTGGTTTAGACCTGGTTTTGAGCTGGTTTAGTCCTGGTCTAGACCTGGTTTTGACCTGGTTTTGACCTGATTTAGGCCTGGTATAGACCTGGTTTAGTCCTGGATTTGACTTGGTTTAGTCCTGGTTTAGACCTGGTATTGACCTGGTTTTGAACTGGTTCAGTCTTGGTTTAGACCTGGTTTAGTCCTGGTTTATACCTGGTTTTGACCTGGTTTAGTCCTGGTTTAGACCTGGTTTTGACCTGGTTTTGACCTGGTTTAGACCTGGTTTAGACCTGGTTTAGACCTGTTTTAGACCTGGTTTAGACCTGGTTTAGACCTGGTTTAGTTCTGTTTTAGACCTGGTTTTTACCTGGTTTTGACATGGTTTAGGCCTGGTTTAGTCCTGGGTTAGACCTGGTTTTGACCTGGTTTAGACGTGGTTTTGACCTGGTTTAGACCTGGTTTAGACCTGGTTTAGACCTGGTTTTGACTTGGTTCAGTCTTGGTTTAGACCTGGTTTAGTCCTGGTTTAGACCTGGTTTTGACCTGGTTCAGTCTTGGTTTAGACCTGGTTTTGACCTCTTTTAGACCTGGTTTAGACCTGGTTTAGTTCTGTTTTAGACCTGGTTTTGACCTGGTTTTGACATGGTTTAGGCCTGGTTTAGACCTGGTTTTGACCTGGTTTTGACCTGGTTTAGACCTGGTTTTGACCTGGTTTAGTCCTGGGTTAGACCTGGTTTTCTCCTGGTGAAGACCTGGTTCAGTTTTGGTTTAGACCTGGTTTTGACCTGGTTTAGACCTGGTTTTGACCTGGTTTAGTCCTGGTTTAGACGTGGTTTTACCTGGTTTTAATAATAATAATAATAATACATTTTATTTATAGGGCGCCTTTCTGGGCACTCAAGGTCGCCTCACAACAAGTTTATACATCAATAAAAATATAAACATTATAACAGTAAAAGCAACAGTTAAAATCTACATTAAAATCAGGCATATGAAAAGACAGTGCAGTTGTGGTTATAATGAATAGGCCAGTTTGAACAGATGAGTTTTGAGTTTGGATTTGAAGTGTGTGAGAGTGTCTGTGTTGCGGAGGTCAGCAGGGAGAGTGTTCCAGAGCTGGGGAGCAGAGCGACTGAATGCCCTGCTCCCCATTGTAACAAGACGGGCAGAGGGGACAGAGAGCTGGAGAGAGGAGGAGGAGCGAAGAGAGCGAACAGGTGTGGCAATATGGAGGAGGTCAGAGAGATATGGAGGTGTGAGGTTGTGGACGGCTTTGAATGTGTGGAGCAGGATTTTGTATTGAATGCGGTGTGTGATGGGAAGCCAGTGGAGCTGTTGTAAGACGGGTGTGATGTGGTTGATGGAAGGTGTGTATGTGATGATGCGAGCAGCAGAGTTCTGAACCAGTTGAAGTTTATGGAGAGTTTTTTGTGGGAGACCAAACAGAAGTGAATTGCAATAATCTAGACGGGAAGTGACAAGGCTGTGTATGAGTATGGCAGTGGACTGTGGAGTGAGGGAGGGTCGGAGTCGATGGATATTGCGGAGGTGGAAGTAGGCGGAGCGGGTGATGCTGTTTATGTGGGAGGCGAAGGAGAGGGTGCTATCGAGGATGACACCCAGACTCTTGACCTGAGGGAGGGAGAGATGGAGGAGCCATCAATGGGAATGGAGAAATGATTAATCTTGCTTATGGTGGATTTGGTGCCTACAAGGAGAAGTTCAGTTTTATTGCTATTGAGTTTGAGAAAGTTTGAGGTGAACCATGATTTTATTTCACTGATACAGTTGACAAGGGAAGAGGGTGGGAGTGTGGAGTTTGGTTTGCCGGAGAGGTAGAGCTGGGTGTCATCTGCGTAGCAGTGGAATTGAATGTGGTGTTTCCGGAAAATGTGACCAAGGGGGAGAAGGTAGATGATGAAAAGGAGGGGACCGAGAACAGAACCTTGGGGAACACCTGAGGAGATGGGGACAGGATAAGAAGTGAAAGATTTGAGTTGAATAAACTGAGTGCGGTCGGAAAGATAGGAGTGAAACCAGGTGAGGGTTGTGCCAGAGATGCCGATAGAAGAGAGTCTGTTCAGGAGGATGGAATGAGAAATGGTGTCAAAGGCAGAACTAAGATCAAGCAGAAGGAGGATGGATACTAAACCAGAGTCGGCAGAGAGAAGAAGGTCATTAGTGATTTTGAGAAGGGCCGTTTCAGTGCTGTGGAGAGGACGGAAGCCAGATTGAAAACACTCGTGCAGGTTATTGGAGGACAGATGAGAGTGAAGTTGAGCAGAAACTGTTTTTCAAGAATTTTGGAGATGAATGGAAGGTTAGAAATCGGACGGAAATTATTGAAGTCTGTGGGATCTGAACCAGGTTTTTGAGAATTGGAGTGACAGCAGCAGTGACCTGGTTTTGACCTGGTTTAGACTTGGTTTAGACCTGGTTTAGATCTGGTATAGTCCTGGTTTAGACCTGGTATTGACCTGGTTTTAACCTGGTTCAGTCTTGGTTTAGACCTGGTTTTGACCTGGTTTAGACCTGGTTCAGTCTTGGTTAAGATCTTGTTTCGATCTGGGTTAGTCCTGGTTTAGTGCTGGTTTAGACATGGTTCAGTCTTGGTTAAGATCTGTTTTCGATCTGGTTTAGTCCTGGTTTAGACCTGGTTTTGACCTGAGTTAGACCTGGTTTACACCTGGTTTAGACCTGGTTTAGACCTGGTTTAGACCTGGTTTAGTCCTGGTTTTGACCTGGTTTTGACCTGGTTTAGACCTGGTTTAGACCTGGTTTTGACCTGGTTTAGTCCTGGTTTAGTCCTGGTTTAGACCTGGTTTTGACCTGGGTTAGACCTGGTGTACTCCTGGTTTAGACCTTATTTTGACCTGGTTTAGTTCTGTTTCAGACCTGGTTTAGACCTGGTTTAGACCTGGTTTAGACCTGGTTTAGACCTGGTTTTGACCTCTTTTAGACCTGGTTAAGACCTGGTTTAGACCTGGTTTAGTTCTGTTTTAGACCTGGTTTCAACCTGGTTTACTCCTGGTTTAGACCTGATTCAGTCTTGGTTTAGACCTGGTTTTGACCTGGTTTAGACCTGGTTTAGTCCTGGTTTAGACCTGGTTTAGACCTGCTGTAGACCTGGTTTAGACCTGGCTTTGACCTGGTTTAGACCTGGTTTTGACCTGGTTTACTTGTGTTTTAGACATGGTTTTGACCTGTTTTAGACCTGGTTTATTCCTGGTTCAGACCTGGTTTTGACCTAGTTTTGACCTGGTTTTGACCTGGTTTTGACCTTGTTTAGACCTGGTTTAGACCTGGTTTTGACCTGTTTTAGACCTGGTTTAGTCCTGGTTTAGACCTGATTTTGACCTGGTTTAGTCCTGGTTTTGACCTGGTTTTGACCTGGTTTTGACCTGGTTTTGACCTGGTTTAGTCCTGGTTTAGACCTGGTTTCGACCTGGTTTTGACCTGGTTTAGTCCTGGTTTAGACCTGGTTTTACCTGGTTTAGGCCTGTTGTAGACCTGGTTTAGACCTGGTTTAGACCTGGTTTTGACCTGGTTTTGACCTGGTTCAGTCTTCGTTTAGACCTGGTTTAGTCCTGGTTTAGACCTGGTTTTGACCTGGTTTAATCCTGGTTTTGACCTGGTTTAGACCTGGTTTAGTTCTGTTTTAGACCTGGTTTTGACCTGGTTTTGACATGGCTTAGGCCTGGTTTAGTCCTGGGTTAGACCTGGTTTTGACCTGGTTTAGACATGGTTTAGACCTGGTTTAGACCTGGTTTAGACCTGGTTTAGACCTGGTTTTGACTTGGTTCAGTCTTGGTTTAGACCTGGTTTAGTCCTGGTTTAGACCTGGTTTTGACCTGGTTCAGTCTTGGTTTAGACCTGGTTTTGACCTGTTTTAGACCTGGTTTAGACCTGGTTTAGTTCTGTTTTAGACCTGGTTTTGACCTGGTTTTGACATGGTTTAGGCCTGGTTTAGACCTGGTTTTGACCTGGTTTAGACCTGGTTTTGACCTGGTTTAGTCCTGGGTTAGACCTGGTTTTCTCCTGGTGAAGACCTGGTTCAGTTTTGGTTTAGACCTGGTTTTGACCTGGTTTAGTTCTGTTTTAGACCTGGTTCAGTCTTGGTTTAGATCTGGTTTTTTATCTGGTTTAGACCTGGTTTAATCGTGGTTTAGTCCTGGTTTAGACCTGGTTTAGTCCTGGTTTTGACATGGTTCAGTCTTGGTTTAGACCTGGTTAAGACCTGGTTTTGACCTGGTTTTGACATGGTTTAGACCTGGTTTAGACCTGGGTTAGACCTGGTTTAGACTTGGTCAAGTCTTGTTTTAGAGCTGGATTTGACCTGGTTTAGACCTGGTTTTGAACTGGTTTTGACCTGGTTTAGTCCTGGTTTAGACCTGGTTTTGACCTGGTTCAGTCTTGGTTTAGACCTGGTTAAGACCTGGTTTTGACATGGTTTTGACATGGTTTAGACCTGGTTTAGACCTGGTTTTGACCTGGTTTAGGCTTGGTTCAGTCTTGGTTTAGATCTGGTTTTGACCTGGTTTAGACCTGGTTTTGAACTGGTTTTGACCTGGTTTAGTCCTGGTTTAGACCTGGTTTTGACCTGGTTTAGACCTGGTTTAGACCTGGTTTTGACCTGTTTTAGACCTGGTTTAGACCTGGTTTTGACCTGGTTTTGACCTGGTTCAGTCTTGCTTTAGAACTGGTTTAGTCCTGGTTTAGACCTGGTTTTGACCTGATTAAGTCTTGGTTTAGACCTGGTTTTGACCTCTTTCAGACCTGGTTTAGACCTGGTTTAGACCTGGTTTAGATCTGTTTTAGACCTGGTTTTGACCTGGTTTTGACATGGTTTAGGCCTGGTTTAGACCTGGTTTAGTCCTGGTTTAGACCTGGTTTAGACCTGGTGTAGACCTGGTTTAGACGTGGTTTAGACCTGGTTTAATCCTGGTTTTGACCTGGTTTAGACCTGGTTTAGTTCTGTTTTAGACCTGGTTTTGACCTGGTTTAGACATGGTTTAGACCTGGTTTAGACCTGGTTTAGACCTGGTTTTGACCTGGTTCAGTCTTGGTTTAGACCTGGTTTAGTCCTGGTTTAGACCTGGTTTTGACCTGGTTCAGTCTTGGTTTAGACCTGGTTTTGACCTCTTTTAGACCTGGTTTAGACCTGGTTTAGACCTGGTTTAGTTCTGTTTTAGACCTGGTTTTGACCTGGTTTTGACATGGTTTAGGCCTGGTTTAGACCTGGTTTTGACCTGGTTTAGACCTGGTTTTGACCTGGTTTAGTCCTGGGTTAGACCTGGTTTTCTCCTGGTGAAGACCTGGTTCAGTCTTGGTTTACACCTGGTTTTGACCTGGTTGAGTTCTGTTTTAGACCTGGTTCAGTCTTGGTTTAGATCTGGTTTTGATCTGGTTTAGACCTGGTTTAATCATGGTTTAGTCCTGGTTTAGACCTGGTTTAGACCTGGTTTTGACCTGGTTCAGTCTTGGTTTAGACCTGGTTAAGACCTGGTTTTGACCTGGTTTTGACATGGTTTAGACCTGGTTTAGACCTGGTTTTGACCTGGTTTAGGCTTGGTTCAGTCTTGGTTTAGATCTGGTTTTGACCTGGTTTAGACCTGGTTTTGAACTGGTTTTGACCTGGTTTAGTCCTGGTTTAGACCTGGTTTTGACCTGGTTCAGTCTTGGTTTAGACCTGGTTAAGACCTGGTTTTGACATGGTTTTGACATGGTTTAGACCTGGTTTAGACCTGGTTTTGACCTGGTTTAGGCTTGGTTCAGTCTTGGTTTAGATCTGGTTTTGACCTGGTTTAGACCTGGTTTTGAACTGGTTTTGACCTGGTTTAGTCCTGGTTTAGACCTGGTTTTGACCTGGTTTAGACCTGGTTTAGACCTGGTTTTGACCTGTTTTAGACCTGGTTTAGTCCTGGTTTAGACCTGGTTTTACCTGGTTTAGACCTGGTTTAGGCCAGGTTTTGTCCTGGTTTAGACCTGGTTTTGACCTGATTAAGTCTTGGTTTAGACCTGGTTTTGACCTCTTTCAGACCTGGTTTAGACCTGGTTTAGACCTGGTTTAGATCTGTTTTAGACCTGGTTTTGACCTGGTTTTGACATGGTTTAGGCCTGGTTTAGACCTGGTTTTGACCTGGTTTAGTCCTGGGTTAGACCTGGTTTTCTCCTGGTGAAGACCTGGTTCAGTCTTGGTTTAGGCCTGGTTTTGACCTGGTTTTGAACTGGTTTTAGACCTGGTTCAGTCTTGGTTTTAGATCTGGTTTTGATCTGGTTTAGACCTGGTTTAATCGTGGTTTAGTCCTGGTTTAGACCTGGTTTAGACCTGGTTTTGACCTGGTTTTGACATGGTTTAGACCTGGTTTAGACCTGGTTTTGACCTGGTTTAGACTTGGTTCAGTTTTGGTTTAGATCTGGTTTTGACCTGGTTTAGACCTGGTTTTGACCTGTTTTAGACCTGGTTTAGACCTGGTTTAGTCCTGGTTTAGACCTGGTTTTGACCTGGCTTCGACCTGGTTTTGACCTGGTTTTGACCTGGTTTAGACCTGGTTTAGACCTGGTTTAGTCCTGGTTTAGACCTGGTTTAGACCTGGTGTAGACCTGGTTTAGACGTGGTTTAGACCTGGTTTAATCCTGGTTTTGACCTGGTTTAATCCTGGTTTTGACCTGGTTTAGTTCTGTTTTAGACCTGGTTTTGACCTGGTTTAGTCCTGGTTTAGACTTGGTTTCGACGTGGTTTTGACCTGGTTTAGTCCTGGTTTAGACCTGGTTTTGACCTATTTTAGACCTGGTTTAGACCTGGTTTAGACCTGGTTTAGACCTGGTTTAGACCTGGTTTAGACCTGGTATAGTCCTGGTTTAGACCTGGTATTGACCTGGTTTTAACCTGGTTCAGTCTTGTTTTAGACCTGGTTTAGTCCTGGTTTAGACCTGGTTTTGACCTGGTTTAGTCCTGGTTTAGACCTGGTTTTGACCTGGCTTCGACCTGGTTTTGACCTGGTTTTGACCTGGTTTAGACCTGGTTTAGACCTGGTTTAGTCCTGGTTTAGACCTGGTTTAGACCTGGTGTAGACCTGGTTTAGACATGGTTTAGACCTGGTTTAATCCTGGTTTTGACCTGGTTTAGTTCTGTTTTAGACCTGGTTTTGACCTGGTTTAGACTTGGTTTTGAACTGGTTTAGACCTGGTTTATACCTGGTTTTGACCTGGTTTAGTGCAGGTTTAGACCTGGTTTTGACCTGGTTTAGACCTGGTTTTGACCTGGTTTAGTCCTGGTTTAGAGCTGGTTTTGACCTGGTTTAGTCCTGGTTTAGTTCTGGTTTTGACCTGGTTTTGACCTGGTTTAGTCCTGGTTTAGACCTGGTTTAATTCTGTTTTCGACCTGGTTCAGTCTTGGTGTCGACCTGGTTTCGACCTGGTTTAGACCTGGTTTAGACCTGGTTTAGTCCTGGTTTAGACCTGGTCGAACCATGGAGAGTGAGCACAACACGACCCTGAGAGTCTTATGGGACAACGACGCTTTAGCCACTGCCCAGGAGAAGAAGCTGCATAAAAAGGAGTCTCTTTTTTTCCAAAGGAAGGTCCAGGAGAGGAATCTGGTTCAGGCCAGGGAGGAGAATCAGAAGCTAAAGGAGGAGCTCTTCGTTGCTCAACAGCAGCTTTCAGAGCTCTCTGACTTGTACACGAGTGGCTACACCGAGTTCATAAAGCAGGAAAGGGAAAGAAAAGTTAATGTAAAGGAGACTTCCCAAAAGCACAGGGAACTACTCACTGAGCATATTCTACTGAGAAATGCGGTGGAAAAGCTTGAGAAAGAGCGTGAAGAGCTCAGAATACAGCACATGCTCGATATTATTGACCTAACAAAAATGCAAGAAAGGAGTTGCTGCTTAAAAAGAAAATAGCTGAACTGTCAGATATGCCCGAGAAGAGTTCTGTAAGTGGTTCATCTATGGCAACCACTGGTGAGGACACTGAAGAGAGGAATTATCTAGAATGAGACTCCAAAAATGAATCAATTCTGGAGAAAAATCAGCCATTAGATCTTGAGATTGTGGAATGTTTTACTTGAATGAATAAATAAAGAAAATATTCCAATAAAAAAATAAATAAATAAAAAATAAAAAAAAACCCGAGTTCAGGAGACACAACAGTTGGTCTGTCTGGGGCCCAGGACGTCCCCGCCCCCAGAGGAGGAAGAGGAGGCGTAGGGTGCACAGGGCATCGCCGGGTCCAGCGCCGCAGCCGTTAAGCCGCTACCAAAGTATTATATATATAAGCAACCGCTGCAGCTGGAACTGTGTGTCACCTTTGAACTTTAAACTTCAAAGCTTTGACATCTTTGAAGCTTTGTCTTCATGAAGAGGCAAAACATGTGGGGCATGCGCCGTTATATATATAAGGACAGTAAAGACAACGAGTTTCAAGAGGAAATAAGACATTTAATGGAAAAACACTTAGAAAATATAGACAATGCTGGAGTGGAGGTCGTTTATGGGGCCATTAATGAATTAATTTCAACCATGGAGAGTGAGCGCAACACGACCCTGAGAGTCTTATGGGACAACGACGCTTTAGCCACTGCCCAGGAGAAGAAGCTGCATAAAAAGAAGGAGTCTCTTTTTTTCCAAAGGAAGGTCCAGGAGAGGAATCTGGTTCAGGCCAGGGAGGAGAATCAGAAGCTAAAGGAGGAGCTCTTCGTTGCTCAACAGCAGCATTCAGAGCTCTCTGACTTGTACACGAGTGGCTACACCGAGTTCATGAAGCAGGAAAGGAAAAGAAAAGTTAATGTAAAGGAGACTTCCCAAAAGCACAGGGAACTACTCATTGAGCATATTCTACTGAGAAATGCGGTGGAAAAGCTTGAGAAAGAGCGTGAAGAGCTCAGAATACAGCACATGCTCGATATTATTGACCTAAGGAACAAAAATGCAAGAAAGGAGTTGCTGCTTAAAAAGAAAATAGCTGAACTGTCAGATATGCCCGAGAAGAGTTCTGTAAGTGGTTCATCTATGGCAACCACTGGTGAGGACACTGAAGAGAATGAGACTCCAAACATGAATCAATTCTGGAGAAAAATCAGCCATTAGATCTTGAGATTGTGGAATGTTTTACTTGAATGAATAAATAAAGAAAATATTCCAATAAAAATAAATTTTTTTTTTTTTTTTTTTTAAATACACATGATTCCTCTATTACCCTCAAACACACATTTTCACAGGACTCAATTGATTTTTTGGACACCACCATTTATAAAGAACCCCAGTTTCACACTCACCAAACATTAGACACTAAGGTTTATTATACGCCCGTTGTAATAAGACGGGACGTATTATGGTATGGCGCTGTCCGTCCGTCCGTCCGTCTATCCGTCTGTGGACACTTCAAAGCTTTGTAGTGTCTTTAAGTTCTGTTGCTGCAATCTGATTGGTGGAATTCCGATTCTAGAATGTGATGATGTCATACTCATACTCCTACTGCAAGAGCCAGATTTCCCTATTGATTATCCATCCGTCTGTCTGTCCGTCTGTCTGTGGACAATTTCTTGTCCGCGCTCTAACTCGACAACCGTCTCACCTAGGAATGTCAAACTTCCAAACTGCACCAACAATTCATCTTTAACTAGGTTTGACAAATTCTAACTTAATTCTATATACAATAATTCAAAGTACGGGCGTATTTTGCCCCGCTGGAGGAGCTCTTGTTTTAAACCTACTGACACGCATGCCCTGCTGTATAAATCTAGTTTCCACCCCAAACACACATTTAAAGACCCGGGTCCTTATCAAAAAGGACATGCATGATTTTAATGCACAATTTGGCCTATTGAGAGAGCCGCCTAACTTATCCCCTGCTGAATATGAAGCCCTTCAGAGTCTGACTAGGAACACACAGTTGGTCATCAAACCAGCAGATAAGGGGAGTGCAGTGGTGGTAATGGACAGGGAGCAGTATGTCTGGGAGGGTCTACGTCAATTAAATGACAGGACATATTATGTTAAATTGGACACCCCAATTTTTTACAAAACAGTACCCATGATACACCAAATTGTGGACAGCCTACACACCAAACACTACATTACAGACAAACAATGGGATATTCAAAATTACCATAAAAAAATTAAATTAGCCCTTTTCTTTAGCGGGCAACCCACCCCACAGGTCCGAAATTCATTTGAGTTGCCCTCCGAGTGGTCGCCATCCTTGGACCAACTGCCACCGGAGACCCGGGTCCTTATCAAAAAGGACATGCATGATTTTAATGCACAATTTGGCCTATTGAGAGAGCGGCCTAACTTATCCCCTGCTGAATATGAAGCCCTTCAGAGTCTGACTAGGAACACACAGTTGGTCATCAAACCAGCAGATAAGGGGAGTGCAGTGGTGGTAATGGACAGGGAGCAGTATGTCTGGGAGGGTCTATGTCAATTAAATGACAGGACATATTATGTTAAATTGGACACCCCAATTTTTTACAAAACAGTACCCATGATACACCAAATTGTGGACAGCCTACACACCAAACACTACATTACAGACAAACAGAGAGTGTAGGCCTACCTCAGGGGCGACACCAACCCCAGGGCCAGGAGATTTTATATGCTCCCTAAGATTCACAAAGACCCAGAAAAGTCCCATTCCACATACCTCCCGGACGCCCAATAGTATCCGACTGCAACAGTGAGACGTACCACACAGTTGAGTACATTGACTCCTTCCTTACCCCTTTATCCACACGACACCCAGCATACATCAAGGACACATATCACTTCATCTCTCTCATCAGCACCATGACTATTCCTTTGCACGCTTCATTCTTCACCATAGATGTGGATTCCCGTTACACAAACATAGACATTCAGGCAGGCATCAGGACAGTGGCAGACATTTTCCTAAAATACCCCGGCCCCTGTGGCCTGCAACACATATACGGTTAAGGCTTTGCCACCTACTTCGTGGCATCTCTAACCAAGTTTTTTTAAAGGGCCCCAGACACTGCTTCTAACCCGCCCCCAGAGGAGGAAGAGGAGGCGTAGGGTGCACAGGGCTGCCCGCCGGGTCCAGCGCCGCAGCCGTTAAGCCGCTACCAAAGTATTATATATACAAGAGCTCCGCCAGCGGGGCAAAATACGCCCGTACTTTGAATTATTGTATATAGAATTAAGTTAGAATTTGTCAAACCTAGTTAAAGATGAATTGTTGGTGCAGTTTGGAAGATTCCAATACTGGCGTTCTATGGCACATACTGGTAAGCACAATAAGGCAGTTCACTACCAATATAATAATAATAATAATAATAATAATAATTTTAATTTAAATTTTATTTTTTTGTTGAAATTCCTATGGACACGTCCACTGAACACATCATAAATCATCTTTGTTTTGTACATAGCCACATAGAGATACATAGCCTACCAATATATTATCCAAGCAGATGTGAAGGGTAAGGTCACCCGATGATGATTTTGTGAAAACAATGTGCACTCTACCTTGACAACCTGTATAAAGTAGGAAGGTCAAACTGCGTACTAGGTAAACACCACATTGGCCTGGGAGTGTTCCTATTGACTTAGAGGTCAAACAATGTTAGAGCTGCTGAAATGCAATATTAGGTTAGTCGATCAACATCTTGAAAACGTGTTGTTTAACACCAGACACAACAATACGGTATGACTTACCACTTGCTGATCACCAGCCTAACCATACCATCTTATGGTCAGAGTAATAGACTTCACGTGTTCCACTCAAAATTTGTTTTCTGGACATGTTTCTTATGAAGACAAGATCCAATGTGGACCCATAGTCTGTGGTGGGTCCATCAATAAGTTGCTTATAGCCCAGTTTGTGTACAAGAAGCTTCTGTAGGGTCATTTTGTCAGTAGAGGAGGACATCCAGTCCATGTTAAAATCTCCTAACACAATAGCTGTTTGTGCATTGAGATGCTTTGTGTGGATAGATGATAATGTCTTACACAAGTCTCTGACACTGACCGATGGTGGTTTGTATATGGCCAGAAAGACAATATCCGGGAAAGCACAAACTTTGAACAGTGCAGCTTCTACCTTGTGACAAGAGTGCGGGTTCACATTCCTAGGCTACCACGGTTGTCGAGTTAGGCGCAGACAAGGTTTTCGCAAAGGGTCGGGCCGTGACCTTGACCTTTGACCCTGTGACCTTGAAATCAATAGGGAACATCCTTGACCCATGGGGTGTCCAACCATGAAGTTTGACATTCCTAGGTGAGACGGTTGTGGAGTTAGAGCGCGGACAAGGTTTTCGCAAAGGGTCGGGCCGTGACCTTGACCTTTGACACTGTGACCTTGAAATCAATAGGGAACATCCTTGACCCATGGGGTGTCCAGCCATGAAGTTTGACATTCCTAGGTGAGACGGTTGTCGAGTTAGAGCGCGGACAAGAAATTGTCCACAGACAGACGGACAGACAGACGGACCGGACAGCGCCATACCATAATACGTCCCGTCCACGGCGGGCGTATAAAACTTTTGCATCACGGGTGCAAAACTCAACTGCTGAAGGGTTGAGCCACTTGTTCTTCGTTCTGTTTGTTGTTATGCAGTCCTACATCAATATCTAAAAGCCCCAAAAAAAAAGTAACAAGAGCTCCGCCAGCGAGCAAAATACACCCGTACTTTGAATTATTGTATATAGAATTAAGTTAGAATTTGTCAAACCTAGTTAAAGATGAATTGTTGGTGCAGTTTGGAAGTTTGACATTCCTAGGTGAGGCGATTGTCGAGTTAGGCGCGGACGAAATTGTCCACAGACAGGCGGACAGACGGACAGACGGACAGACAGGCGGACCGGATAATCAATAGGAAATCTGGCTCTTGCAGTAGGAGTATGAGTATGACATCATCACATTCTAGAATCGGAATTCCACCAATCAGATTGCAGCAACAGAACTTAAAGACACTACAAAGCTTTAATGTGTCAAAGCTCAAAGAAGCAGAGAATGTGGAGTTGTTCTCGCTTTCAGCAGCAAGAACATTTGAGAAGAGAGTTCAGATCTACGACGCGTAACAGTGTAAATCGTTGTAGAAAGATGAAATTGGTTTTCAGTTCAAGCATGGAACCAAAAATCTAGAAAATCCTTTTCAAGTTTGAGAAGACAGTGGTCTAGACGTTCTGGATTATCATCGTCTGGATCAAGTGAGGCAAGTTCACCTGAGCTCACCCCGCTAATCTCACCAACCTCATCGACCAGAGCACTGCCATGGGGACATGGGCCCAAACCAAAGTTCTTTCGCACCCCTTGCTCCTGGATCAAATGGTTTTGCAAAGACAGATGGGAAAAGTTTAAGAAATGGAAAAGTGAGAACCCGTTCTCTATGATTATTATCTATTACTTCTTACCTCGTGTCCTTTTCATTGTCCTTGTGTATATTTTTGTTTTTGCGTGCCTATAAATGTTTGTCTTTGAGCATAGAACAGGACGACAGCAGTGTTGTTTAGGTTTCACATCTGGTCACTGTTACGTTTCCTTTGCTAGGGAATATATGTAATATATATAATATATGTATATGTAGTGTATATATATATGTATATATATATAGAATATGTATATGTATGTATATGTGTATATATATATGTATATATGTGGTATATGTGTATGTGTGTATGTAATATATATGTATATATATATATATATATATATATATATATATATATATATATATATATATATGTATATATATATATATATATATATATATATATATATATACCAGAGAAATACCAGGGGCTCAAAGAAGAGCTGGAGAGGGCCTGGAAGGTGAAAGCATCGGTGGTGCTCCGGTTTCCCCCATCAACCTAAAACATGCAGCACCCCCATGAACTAACATCAAGGACCATGTTGTCCACCCTCCTGTGGGTTCACCACCTGCAGAGGGGTTCATAGGGGGGGTCAGGTGCTATGAGTATTGGGCCGCAAACCTGAAGTCACATAAAATTGATACCACTGACCTACAGCATGGATCGATACAAAAATATACAATAAAATACACAAATACAGTATACCTTATATATATATCGGCGCAGGCCCCACATGTTTGCCTCTTCATGAAGACAAAGCTTCCAAAGACTTCAAAGCTTTGAAGTGTCCACAGAGCAGACGGACGGACGGACAGCGCCATACCATAATACGTCCCATCTTAGAACTGGCGTATAATAATTGACTTCATGTCATTTCAGGCGCCACACCTTTGTCAAAAAAAAGGAAATTGACTGACATGGGATTAGAAACTCAGCCCAAAAGATCTTGTCCTGAGAAAACAGACCCAATGAAGAGAGTGGCTACGCCTAGAGGTACGTTACAGGATAAATACACAGAGAAATACTGTATATTTAGATGTATACACTAAACCGGGACTAGACCACTACCACTACTATTACTACTGCTACTACCACTACTACTACTACTACTACAACTGCTACTGCTATTACTACTACTCCTACTACTACAGGATTACCATTATTACACAAAGACCAAAAGTACACATAGGACTAAACCCAGGTAATAAGCTAAACCAGGACTACAATTGGACCAAAATATAAATCTAGACCCAAAGCAGGACTAATCCAGGACTGAAACCAATAAATCTTAGGTACAGCTAAACCAAACCCGGTTAATGTGTTCTTGGGCAAGACACGTCTGGCCTACATGTGAATGAGCTGTCATTAATGGATGATCATACTAATAATTGTTTTTTCTGTAAATGAACTCAGTAGCGACCTCAACCTGGCGTCACGAGGAGCATGAGGTTCTCGGAGAGGCGGTTGGCTCTGTGTTTGCGGTGTCCGGATAAAAGACCAACAACATTAAGATATACGCTTTTCATCATTTACTGAACTTCAAATGCATAGTTAACATGAGCTAAAATGACTTAAAGCGCAGTAAGTAATTTTTCATGTAGAGGGTCTGTCTCCATGGAGATGTAGTTTCTTCCTGAAGACTGTTAAATTCAGAATATTAGACGTTATCAAAGAAAAATAATATAAAATGTGTGAATGTACCTATATTTTCACATTTTCAGTTCACTACATGATATAATGATGTTCTAATTTCTCAGGTGGCCATTAAACGCATCAGGAGAAAAAATGTGGAATTTGTTCCAGTGGTAAGTGAAATTTTTGTTGTTATATTTTCATTGGTATAGTTTTAAATTAATGATGAATTCACTGATACCAAATATGATCACGGATGGAGGTATCAAAAATATTACAGTATTGTGATCTTTGCCTTAGTATTACTGTATGTAATTGAACAAAAATCACTTGCACTAATATTTGACACTGCATTTTACCTCTGACTGTGTAATAATCTGTTTTGTTTCCGTTTTCCACTTCTAGACCATTGAAAAGGAGGTGTTCACTGTCCCCTCCGAGGTGGTGCTGATGACCAGAGCTGCTCCGGATCACGATTCGGTCGGACTGAACCCCTCGGTGAGCCTCCTGGACTGGTACCTCCAGGACCAGGGCCAGGAGGTGGTTCTAGTCATGGAAAGACCCACCCCATCCGAAGACCTGATACAATATATAATAAAGAAGAACGCACCACTGCCAGAGGTCCCACGCAAAGGTATGCAAAAAAAAAAAAAAAACAATTCATGAAAGAATATACATACGCTTAAATATTTCTATCTTCTCAATCAGTGGGAACATTTGATAATCCAAGATATATTTTTATTTTTAGAGCAACTGTTTTATTTGGAAGACAAAGTACAATCGATTTGAAATGAACTCTTTCAATCTTCTCTCTTTCATTCTTGTTTTGTCTCATTCGTTTGACCTTTCTGTAGAAATTCTTCTCGTGCCACTTCTTCAGAGTTGAAGTTGTGGCTTCAAAAATGATAGAACCAAACCAAATATGTATTTGTTTATTTTATTTTGCATTTATTTGTAGCTACATTATCTTGGAAAAAAGTGTGAAATAACATGGAATTTAATCATCAGTCAAAGTCAGTGTTTCTCAAAATGTGGTGTGTGAGTTTCTGGTCCTTTGCAGTTGTTGTTTGAATTTGAATTAATTGTATTCTTATTTTTGTCATATAGTTTCACTTTAGATCAACTTGTTTAAGCTCAATATTATGATTTAAAATGTCCATAATAATAAAAAATGCATGAGTAGAATAGTAGAATAGTAGTAAGAAAGCCTATATAGCAGAAACCAGCAGCTCTTCTTTAATCTCACATATAATTCATGTCATTTTCAGTACATTTCAGTGACTTTTCTCATCCACGTTCTTCTTATTGTCCGGCAGGAGCTGATCCGCCAGGTTGTAAACGCACTGGTGGATCTCCACTCAAAAGACGTGTTCCACAGGGACCTTAAACTGGACAACCTCCTGGTCCAGGCCACAGAGTCCGGCCCCAGGATCAGGATTATAGATTTTGGCTGTGGCTGCGACCCCCAGTCAGAGCCCTACTACAAGTACAAAGGTAATATTCCTAACCAACTTAGCAGTAATAGCAGCAGTAGTAGTTCAAATACTAGATCATTAAAGGTGCCTCCCTACTTATTTCTATGTGTTTCTCTTTGTTTTTCAGGAACACCAGAATTCGCACCCCCTGAGGCCCACACGTCTAAAGGCTACTGCGCTGGTCCTACGTCAGTGTGGCAGACGGGGACGCTTCTCTACGAACTGCTGCGCTCTAATCGTGACAAAGAGTTCAGCACGAAAGCCTTTATGAAGGGTTTTCCTTCATTGGGTTCCTCAGTCTGAGCGGAGTGTCACAAGGTACGAGCAGAGAAATCCACACATTATTTAGACATGATTTAGTCTTCCTGTCATTAGAGAAAACATTCAAGGTGCACTGGGAGAAGCTTTTCAAGGGAGGGTGGCAGCTTGCTCTTATTGCTATGCCATGTTCCTCAGTATTACATAAGGGGGCACCACCAGACCAAGTTACAAGTCAGATCTGTGCAGTGTCGATACATTAATGCATGTTTTTCCCCATATTTTTGAGCGGTGAATCCATCCGTAATAGAATAAAGTTAAGTTATATGGCACCGTGGAACATTCCAGAGCAAAGTCATAACATTTCCATAGAAACAAGCAGGTGGCGGACCTCCATTTTGAAAAGACAGATTCCACAGTTCACCCCTTAAACAATGCACAAAGTATCTAAAGAATGGACCATAAGAATTGGAAATGTAATTGTCAAAGGCACAAAATAGCACCCGATCTTTCTCACATCTTTAATATTGTCAACAGAAGGTTTTGTTACTGAAGAACTTCACTCACAGGGGAAGAGCAACCATGAAATGTAACCTTCTCTTGTGTGTTTGTTTTTGCAGAGTGCAGTGACTTCCTCCGGGCCTGTCTCACACTGGATCCAAACCAGAGAATAAGTTTGACCCAGTTGAGCCTCCATCCCTGGTTGCGCTCAGTTTAATAACAGTGCATGGTATTCAGCACCATGTACATGCTGCTTGTAAATAAGTTCTAATAAATTAACTTGCAACAACACATGTGTGAAAAGTGTTTATTATATGGAGACGCAGCGGGTTGGCTGGGTTGAGACTCAGGGTGGGGGTTCAGTCTCAATCTTCACATGGCCCAGCAGGAACGGGCCCCTCCTCTTAGGCGTCTTATGTCTGGAAGTGAACAGATCGGGGTTGGGAGGGTGGGGTCGAGTTATTTGGGACAAACTGGGTTGCTGGGATAGGCTGCTACAAATAGGCTCCTGGGAAATTGAGGTGTGGGGGAAGTGAGCTGTGATTTGCTGGAGAGGAGGCGAGGCGGTTGAGGCGTGGTCCTGCTCCTGAACATAAGTTAATCATATTATCTTTATGTGAAAGTGAGCCAAACGTACATGCACTGAATATTAAGTATTTGACAGGTTTATTTCATATAAAATAATGATCCACTGGTGTCAGATTATAAGTATGAGGCAGACATACATCTTTTGTATGGTGATGGTGAACTTAGGTCACTCACTTATACTTTTAGATAACCTTATCGTAGTCAATAAACTACACTGTCACGGGTTCGTTCGGACAAAATAGAAGAAAAAAATGATGGGGCAGTCGGATACTTTTCTTAAGTTGATTTTTCCTTTATTCACACCACAGCCCAATGTGCAAAGTGCAAATATTTACAGTGAAACACGTCAAACAAAAAGAAAGTATTTACAATAGAGCTCACAGCAGCCAGCACCCACATAGTCAGGCCAAGGACAGACAGCCTCCAGATTGAGCAAAGCTCTCCCTTATATACCCCTTAGCCCCTCCCCTTTGGGCTAACCAATTAACACAGTGGGGTTTTAAGTTTGAAATCAATGCCCAACTGTAACCATTATAATTGCTTCGGAATTAGGGCAGACTTCTTTCTCAGCGTGACTTTTTAAAAATAAATAAACAGTTAAATTTGTGCGCTCTCGCGCCTCCTGTAACAGGAGCATAGAGCCAGCGCGCTGCTTTCTTATTGCGTGAGCAGCAGCCCTCTTAATAATCTTCCCCTCGCACTTGGGGTCATGAGAATTTCAGCGGGTTTTAGCTTCGGGCTCGGGCCTGCAAATCAAGTTAATTGGTCGGGCTCGGGTCGGGTTTTAATACCAGCGGTCCGGGTCAGGCTGGATTTTTAGGCCCGATCTTACACTCCTAATCAGAACTGAAAAAGATGTGAATTCCCAAAAGCCTAACTAACCAGAACTTAACCCCTTCATTTGTCCAATCCAAATGGAAACACAAAACCTCACAAAGATCATTTTAACATCTTGTAGCAATTTTATCTTTCTGTGCAAATATATTCTATGTATATTACACATTTCTATATCTGAAAGGTGTGAATAGATGTGGAATTTGACTACAATCTACAAAATTCACATACAAATCAAAGCTTGTCTCTCACAGTTTGTATTTTTTAATTTACAAAAGTCTGTCTCTGAATCACAGCTGGCCGACTGTTTTATTTCACTCACGCATTACAAAGCGAGACAAGAGGAACATCTTTCATTTTTGAACATTTCTATATGTTTTTCTTCTGCGTGTTATTGCCAAAAAATACCAATTGCAATTTTGAGCCTTAAATTGTAGCAGGTCTGTTCTGAAAGTTAAAGTACATCGCCAAGGTAATTATAGAACATCACACCGTGCCTAATTTATGTTTTTCACAACAGGATTTTGACATAAAAAAAAACTTGTTTTGCTAACTTAAATTACATACGTTTGTTTTCTTTATAATACAACCACAAAAAAATTATTACATTAGATTAAAACTGCCACACAAAAAAGTGTCATTTTAAAAATAGTTTCTTCATAAAAAATAAAAAAATCTGTTAAAAAAAATGAAAATTGAATTATGTTTTGTTTCAGTCATGCTGCAGCTTTATAGTCAGTGTCGGCCTCCAGTGCTCAAAATGCTTGGTTCCACTTCATGATGTCATCAGGTAGTATTCCAGAAGAACTCCTCTGTGTTTTTAAAGTCCAGTCCCCTTTGCTACACTCTGACCATTGTCTTCACTGCACATCTACTTACTTTTGCTATTAAAACTCCCCCTTTTACCCCCGAAATGGACTTAATATTAACTTAAATCCTCAACCGCCCACTCCTCCTCACCAGTGAACCTCAGCTCACTTCGACCACAATTCTAATTTCCCAGAAGCCTATTTGTAGCAGACTATCCTGTCTTCCCAGCTTGTCTCGACTAACTTCCGACCCCCACCCACTCCCAACTCCCTATCTCGTTCTTCTTTCCAGACATAAGAAGCGCCCCTGCGAGGGGGGTCCCATTCCGACATGGGCCCAGTGACAGGTGAGATGGAATTCCCACCCCATGAGTCTCAACCCAGCCATCTCCACACCCCGCCTCTTACACTTGCATTAATAAACGCGTTTTCATTTTCGCACAATGTTGTTGGTAGTGAATGAAGTGAACATCCTTTTTTTTTAGTACAACCTGTTATTTCAGATTATAAGAGATTATTCAAACGTGAAAACACCACTCATGGTATATTTTTAAGGAGGTAAAACTGCAGCTTGTCTTAAATCTCACAAGAGTTCATTTTGTGCAGTGTTGGACCTTTAAAAGTTCAGTGTGACCTTTTCTGAGGATCCATCACCTGCTTGCCTCCACAGAGATGTTATTGCCTTTTCAAAATGATTGCCCTCTAGGGACGGCTTGGCAGCAGCACGTGATGCCTACCCCAGGCCATGTGTGGAAGGTCAGGTCTGTGGAGAAAGCAACACTTACTCCCACATTTTTCAAGGTATCAAGCCATAAAAGTAAGTTCTTGAGATCAAAATAAGTCAGCTATGTGGACTGTCTGCAGAATGAGAAAAGCATTTTATTTGCATTCTCGTCTGATGTTCGAGAGAAATGCGTGTTAGCATACAAGCTGTTGTTACCTTCCACTTTCACATTAAAGGTGTATTCTTGCCAACATTTTGGTTGGGGAATCCGTGACCTGCTTGTTTCTATGGAGAGATCATTGCTCTGCTTTGAATGGTCCCACAGTTTGACATTAAACATTTCAAGTCCAAGATTTCATGTACTGCTATATGAAGCGCCATCTCTGATTTTTACCGTCTTAAAAACAGGAAAAACAGAATAATTTCATTTTAAACAGTTTGTAGTGGTCCAAAGTTCATGAGCACTTTTCACCCCACTTTTCACAGTTTTCCACACTTTTCACAGTTTTCACACTTTTTCCCAGAGACCAGAGTGAAGCTTAAGGTGCATTGTGTTTGTCCATGGGGATGTTATTGATTTGTCTGGAATGTTTCACAGTACGGCATTATAAAAGCCTTTCTGTCTTCATGGAGACCAAACCAGACCAAGTTACAGGTCAGATCTGTGGAGAGAGTGACCCGGCTCACAGACAGAATGTCTGTTCTTTTTTTGAGCTCCTAAAATCACCTGTAATTTGAATAAATGTAAAGTAAAGGAGTCCGTGTATCATTCGTTCTTTAGAATTTAAATTGAGAAAGAAAAACAATAAAAATAGAGGAAAGTTTGTTATTTCATTATTCACGTTTAGTGTCCAAAAAAAAAAAGTTGACTCACTCACGGCGCGCTGAGTGGTAACTTCCAGGGCATAAAAACCAGAGAGAATAAAATATCAAAATTAAAATAGTCACGATATTCAACTGGAACAAGACAGCAAAAATATTTGCAGCTGATCCAAGTAAAAATAAGCCTGCTGATCTGGGACCGGGGCCTGATTTTTGATTGGTGTTATTTGAAATAAACTTTAAATTAAATATAGGAAAAGGAGGTCCAAATCCGTGCAGACGGAATAATGAAATAACAAACTGTTTTCCCATTTTTATTGTTTTTCATTCGTAATTTTAAATTCTAAAGAACAAATGGTACATGAATCCCTTTTAGTTTACATTTATTCAATTACAGGATTTATAACTCAAAAATAGCTAGAAAAACAGGCATTCTGACTGAGAGTGGTCGCCTCTCCACAGATCTGATCTGTGACTTGAAGGTCCTGGTTTGAGTCTCCATGAGAGACAGAAAGGTTTAATGCCCGTGCTGTGAAACATTCCAGACAAATCAATAATATTTGTCACCTTTAAGCTCCATTCTGGTCTCATTAAAGTGTGAAAATTGCTCCATGAACTCCAACGTCTTTGGACCCACGGCAGAAACTGTTGAAGATGAAATAATTCTGTTATTCATGTTTTTGAGATGGTAAACCTCAGAGACGGGCGCTTCATATAACAGTACATGTGCGGAGTATCTGGTCATACTTCAGCTTCTCCTCTTGGATGGACAGCTCCGGACGCCCCTTCACCACCTCTGTACGACCCAGCACACAACCCCGGCCCGCTCAGCTCCCAGAACCTGCCATTGTGCGCGACTCCTCACCGACAGAAAGGACAGGCAGAGGGTGATGAAATGACAACGAGGAGAAAAATTTAATGAAAAACAAGAATGAGAGGGGAGACCTTTTCTGACAGAGAGGCGACATGACAGTGTTATGGAGGGAGAGACCAGGACATGTGCGCTCGGAAAGAGGGAAAATACAGTGAGAGAAAATATGAAACGTGAGGTCATTACATTTTCATGGGGTTTCATTTCATAAACACATAATGTTTTGAGATCATGTTACTTTGATGAAGTGGTACACAGCAAACAGTGGAGTGTTAAAACTACTCTCACAGAATCAATTTTAACATTTTGTCCAGACTCTATATGAGTTAATCTGTTTAAGAGTTAATTTACCAGTTTTTTCTTTTTTTAATGTTCATTACGCAACACTGGACCAAAGTTCCTGTTTAACCCTGGAAATCAAGAGTTACATTAATGTTTTGAGAGGAAGCAGGATAACACTTTGTAGGGTGTTGTGGAATTTCTAAAGTACAAAGAACTAAAACTGAGAAGTTGTCTTAAATCAAAGAGTCCTGATTTATTCAACAGGTATTACTTGCCACAATCCCAGCCCCTGACTGTCCCCTAACAGAGAGCGTCTACTCCCTGTCTCTGTGTTTGCACAAGAACCATATATACCATATATATCATATATACCAAGAGATTCACAGACAGGAGCTTAGCTCCCCAAACAGCATCAAGGATGAGTCAGACACAAGACTGGGTTATTGAAGTCAAAATAAAAAATAACATATTGAAACAAGCTGAATTCAACAAAGACATAATTAAAGGAGATATATTTATTCTGACTAAGTGGTCTGTTGTATTTTAAAAAGTCCTCGGAATGAACCCTCCAGTTATGATTAATAACCATGAGGTTAACCTGCATGCCTCCCAATCATGGAATATACCTGACTTATATAAAGTGTCTACATGAAGAATTAAAGATGATTATTTAAAACATTTCCATAACAAGGGTTATCCTGAATTAGCTAAACAAGACACAGAGAAGTGTTTTATTTTTATACGCCCGTCGTATGGCCAGAGCAGTATTATGATAATAAGCGCTGTCCGGTATCACGTCTGTCTGTCCGTCATGTCTGTAGGACCGAATTTCTTGTCCGGCTTTTCTAACTTACGACAACCGTCTCACCTAGGAGATGTCAAACTTCATGGCTGGACACCCCATGGGTCAAGGATGTTCCCTATTGATTTTAAGGTCACAGGGTCAAAGGTCAAGGTCACGGCCCGACCCTTTCTTGCGAAAACCTTGTCCGGCGCTCTAGCTCGAAACAACCGTCTCACCTAGGAAGATGTCAAACTTCCAAAGCTGCACCAACAATTCATCTTTAACTAGGTTTTGACAAATTCTAACTTAATTCTATATACAATAATTCAAAGTATGCAGGCGTATTTTGCCCCTTCTTGAACTCTTGTTACTAGTGCTGTCAATCAATGAAAATATTTAATTGTGATTAATGTCAGGAAATTACACACACAAAACAGTGTTGTGAGAAATGACAGCAGTGTTAAACTGAGATGACTCGATCTCAGCCCTGCGGAGAATACAACCTGCTACTGACTGAGCATTAACACCAGGAATCAAAGACACAACTCAACTTAAGTTTTTACGTGCATGGGGAGACAAGTAGGCGCTTCTGACAGCTCGATCCCACTGGGTGCCCAACCGGAGACTTCCCACTCAGTCTATTCCAAAATCCAGTTGTTTCTCCGTCACATTTTATTAAGTTCAGCATGAAAGCGGCTCCTTACCACCATCAGGGCAGAGCGTACCCATTTTAAACAGTGTAATACAGTTTCTGCACATAAGCAAAACAATATAGATAAACTTAAACGTGAGACTGACCTTGTGTCTGTATCCGATACTGCGGAGGATGCGATACAGCGGCAGCTGTCTCCACCTCCCCTCCGCAGCCAGGCAACCAAGGCGGAAAAACTTTCCATGAGCTTACTCGCGTGAAATATTGTACATGATTATTCTTCAGCACAATAAAGGTGGTTTCTTGTACTACATAATACTAAACTGCATGTATTTACAATTTGACAACAAACTTCTTTA
>CM068360.1:8071147-8128733 GCA_034769755.1 Odontamblyopus lacepedii
GTCTCATTTGAATTTCTTTTCACAAACTCCTTTAGAGGAGGTGGAGCAAGATTATTAAAAACGTTGTATGGAGCCTGGAATTAAATCTACATATTTGATGGGTATTTTGTCCCAAGACATTTGTATTTATCAAGTATTCTGCAATAATTAGTTGCTTTTTATCCAATACCTTGTCAAAATCCAACTAGTAATGCAATAATTTAAGTCTTGGCAAATTCATTAAACTTAAATACATAATTGCAGAGATTGTTGTTAGATTATTTCTTACATGTAATGAAAATTTGATAAACTCTATTTGATTTTATTCACTATTCTTTTGACATATTTGTTTGAATGAGAGTTGTGGGTCCAGTGCCAACTCGCAGACACTGAACACTAAATAGACCAGTTTCAGTTTTGTTCCAATACATTTGGGTCTGTATCCCATGCCAAGTGCTGCTTCCAAGGCTCAAATCATTTTGGTCTCGAAAATGTTCGTATTATCCTTTCTAAAACGATCCTGGTCTGAACCTGTCATTATTTCATTATTTTGTCCATATGAACGTCAATAACAGACAAATCAGACACCTTGTTTCCCTGTCCTTTAAACAAAGCATGTCATGATTGGTTGACAAGCGTTTCCAAGTGGGAAGAGACGTCCAACTTCAGTGGCCTCACTCCTAACCGGCTCTTTGGTGGCTGGATGCTCTGCTGAGTGTCACACTCACTCCAGTCCAATTGTTTTATACAGCCTATGGTATGGCTTTAAACTTACATACAGTACTGTGCAAAAGTGATGTGTCTCAGTTTTATACAAGAAATGTCCCTATTTTTCACCAATCAGATCCGCCAACAGTAAAGAGAGGCATAAACTGTCATTTGTTTTAGTAAAATACAGAAAAGCTTCTTAAAAATAACCAAAACTCAAAAAAAAGTGACTACTTAGTGACTCACATTAGTGCCGAGTGCAGAGAACAGTTTTCCTTAATTACACACTCCTTTCACAATTTTATTGTTACCAGCCAACACAGCCCACGAATGTTCCCGTTTTCTGGTCTAGTGTCTGCAGTTTGGGCCAGGTTGTGGATGCAGTGAGGAAATCTGATGCCAGTAAGGTGATTGAGCTTGGATGAATGAAGGAAACTCATCTCAGTCACAATGTTTACATGCACAAATTACTCTGAGTATCCGATTTTTGTTGATGTTCTCCAGAGAGTCTGTCAGAACACTCTAGTCACAGTCTATAGCGGAGTCAAAGAGCAAATAAGGTACAAACATGGGACAAAAGAGACACTCCAGGGCATCTGAATCGTAGCATAAGATCTAAAACTTTGAAGATGATAAAAAGAGTTAAAAAAACAGGTTTTTAAGTATGTAAATGACCTATAAATGACTACTTTTTGTTCTATGTGTTCAGAAAAGTGTTGCTCTTCATTTGCCCTCTGAGGACTTGAAAAGAATGTGAAACACTTGAACTCCGCACTTGAGGAAGATGGGCATGTTTGTTTCATCCAAATAAGGAACAGAGGATACTTCTGCCAGGATTTAATTGATCCACTTTGCTTTGAAGAAATATCATAAAAACATTTAAAATATAAAAACCTGCATGTGAAGCTCTTTATTTGATCATGTTGACAGCCTTTTCCTTTATTTAGAAGGTTATTTTGGTGTAATCCCTGACTGGTTTAGGAATGGTCCATGTTACAAAAGTCAGAAGTTAATTGAGAGTGTTTTCACCTTTCACGTCCATGAGTCCAGTTTTCTCGAGGTTACCTTAGGTCAGGGAGCCCAACACTTTTCAGCATGAGAGCTTACGCATAAGAATGACCAAGTCAAAATGATCTGCCTCACTACAAAAATGAAAATCGTTGATTTATTTCTAAATATATTGAGAGAATCAGTCATGGTGGGCAGTTCACTTGGTCTTAATGATCTTCATGTAGGAAAAGGCATGGATTCACACGCCAAATAAAGTTTTTATAGATCTATCTCCATTTTATCTGATAAATGATCATTTAAGCTTAAAATAGAGTCAAACTGTGCTGCACTGGAAACACTCTGCACCCCTTTTGGACCCTCACCCACAGTTTGAGAGAAGAGAAATTCCACTGGCACTTTACACAAACTGTGAAGAAAGTGAAGTAAATGTGCAGGATTTTTAAACCAGATTTTTCCAAGTTCCACTGGAGTTCACATTCTCTTACTGGTTTTGCAGATTGTATTTACCTCTGCACATTTACCAAACACCGTGACAAATACAAAGATGCATTTGTGGGATTTAGTCAAACTTCAAGCCACATGTGGCTGTACACCTGCTCTGTGCTGTACAGCCCACCTGCTCTATGCTGTACCTGCCTGCTCTGTGCTGTACACCTGCTCTGTGCTGTACACACCTGCTCTGTATGCTGTACACCTGCTCTGTGCTGTAGACCTGCTCTGGCCATATAATACACCTGCTCTGTGCTGTAGACCATGCTCTGTGCTATACACCTGCTCTGTGCTGTACACCTGCTCTATATATAGTTCCTACTGGCTATACCTATGTACACCTACTCTATGCTGTACACCTGCTCTGTACTGTACACCTGCTCTGTGCTGTACACCTGCTCTGTGCTGTAATGCTGCTCTGTGCACGACACTGTTGATTAGTTTTTGCGTCGCATTTCGGTCTTGCTCTTCTCATCAAGCGCACAGAGATGCTCTCACTCCTCCCCACTCTCACGAGGGAGGTAGGGAGAGTGTGAAAAGGCGGCGGTGCACTGATGTGAGACAGACAGACAGGATGTTTTAAGAACTTTGGCTTAACCTTTGCCCTGCTTGACACCGCGGCTGTTACCGCAGTGGACACTGTTTTGGGCGAGTGTGCGTGTGGTAGGCGCCTGCAGTGTCTCTCGGGCTCCACCACGAGCACAGAAGAGAGCTCACGCACTCCTGCACACCTGTACCACAAGTTTACTGCTAACAGCAGCGGCCATAATGAAATATGGCTGCACTCATCGAAATTGTAATCCTTGAGACCTTGAGTCCAAGGCAAGAGCCAGAGACCAAGTACCCCTTCAAGACCGAGTCCAAGCACAGTCCCAACACACGTAAAGGCAGTCTTGAGACCAAGACCAGTATCCCGAGTACTACACCCACGATCTACCTTGGCGACTGAGTGGTAGATTGTGATGTCGGCACGTATTGGGGCACTCCCTGCCTTAGGTCCATTATAGCAGTTAACATCGTCCATTGTAGTAGCACTTCCCACAAAGGATGTTGATGATTCCGGAGGAAACCGAGGTCAACTTCCCACAGGATCCAACCAGGTAACAGACAGGATGAGCACGGATAATAAAAACACAGCCCACATTAGCCCACCCAGGAGCTCAGTTGGTATATATAATAATATATATAGTTCACTCATAGTATCACTTGTATGATACTAAAGAAGTACACTATTAAAGGAGCCCATATTATATTATCTATGTGGTATTTGTTTCCACATGTCCCGGAATTGTGTTTTTGCTTCATTCTCATGTTTTAGCATAGCATAACCCTGCAAGTTTTAGGCTTCTCTCAAACTGAAAAACACTGTGCTCCACACGTGTTTTTAAACTCCACACACCTTTACAAGAATAATTTGGATAATTTCAGCCTTTAGGGTAATTGCCCATCTCTACCCGAGACCTAAAGGTCAAAGATTTGCAGAAACTACTAGCTTCATGTCATCCATGCATGTTTAATTAATTAGTAAATCATTGCATTTCTATAACGCCTTTCAAGACACCCAAAGTGCTCAACAGTTCATTCTTCATTCTCTCCACACTCAGCGGTGATAAAAAACTACTGTAGCCACAGCTGCCCTGAGGCTCCAATCTGCACCACTGGCCCCTCCGACCACCACCAACACTCACACACACTCCACTTTCACACTAGGCAATGTGGGTGAAGTGTCTTGCCTAAGGACACAACAACAGTTTTGTGCCCCCTGTGGCACCTGGAATTCCCAGATGTCTCCCATCCAGAAGTACTGACTTCCAGCCCAGGCCCTGCTGAGCTTGTGAGATCTGTGCCGAGATCAGGCTTTGACAAGCAGGTATATGGCCACAACTAATCCAGTGATGATCTCTCACTGGGCCCTATTCAAACCCTGCTTCTACGGTTCTACTGTAAGATTCTATCCAAGAGCTCCGCCCACAAGCCTACATCACCCACGCTCCCATGCAACAATTCTCCATGAATATACAAAAAAACACTGATACAAAACAAGCAACTTGATGAACCTGATGTGCAGAAACACCAGTTGTGTTGTGACATGTTAATGTGTTGTTTTAAAGTGAATACAGCATTCTGAGAACAATAGGTAGGAGAGTAAAGTGGTGATCTTAACATATATCATATGTTAACAGTCAATACACCACAGAAATAAAAGAAAGCAAAGCTTGACTTTTTTGAGCTTTTAACTTTGTAGGTATAAAGTTTTTCTCTCATCAAAAAGCATGCACTCTGGAAATTGTGTTTAAGTTCATTCCGTCTTGCTTCATTAATCTTGTTTCACGAGGTCGTCTTTCTCTGAACACTCCACGAGTCACTGCCCAGATTATTATGAAATCCACCGGAAAAACTGTCTTCTGTGTCATCCTGCGCATTTTCATAGTTCATTAAATCCACCTGCCTTGACTCCTTATTGCATGGGAAATGGGACCTGTGTTCTCCAAACATACAGACTTTTACTTTAAATTCTAAAACATTTTGACACCCTAAACTCTAAAGGTGTCCGGAAAGTGTCCCTTAAACTAAACTCCACACGAACACACAGGAGCACTTTCGGGGCTTTTGGCTCTTTATAGGCTTTGAATAACTTTAGGATCCCATTCATTTCAAAAGAGCCTCTCAAAAGAAGATTTAATTGAATAGATTTTTATATGACAGAAGCCAATATGCAGAACTTCTTTTTGACAGTAATTTAAGTTCAGAGAAAGAAAAAAGACCAAGGCTCAGATCTGTTTAAAATGGATTTCCAGAAACTGAGACAGGGCGTACGCTATTCATTCAATGCCAAATATGTTTTCTGCGCACAAAGCTCTCACTGCGTGTTGTTTTCTGTTGCTTCCTGGTTTTAGTTCTTCTTTTGTCGGCAGTGGCCACGAGCCTGGTTTAATCCTGGTTTAGACCTGGTATAGTCCTGGTTTAGACCTGTTTAAGACCTGGTTTGACCTGGTTTAGACCTGGTTTGACCTGGTTTAATCATGGTTTAGACCTGGTTTTGACCTGGTTTTAGACCTGGTTTTGACCTGGTTCAGTCCGGTTGACCTTTTTGACCTGGTTTTCCTGACCTGGTTTTAGACCCACTGGTTATTCCTGGTTTAGACTTGGTTCAGTCTGGTTTAGACCTGGTTTTGACCTGGTTTTGACCTGGTTTAGTCTGGTTTTTAGACCTGGTTTAGTCCTGGTTTATACGAGGATTAGACTTGGTTTAGACCTGGTTTAGTCCTGGTTTAGACCTGGTTTTGACCTGGTTTTGACCTGGTTTAGACCTGGTTTAGACCATTGCCTGGTTTGACCTGTTTTAGACCTGGTTTAGTCCTGGTTTAGACCTGATTTTTAGACTCGGTTTAGTCCTGGTTTTAGACCTGGTTTTGACCTGGTTTTGACTCTGGTTTGACCTGGTTTGACCTGGTTTAGACCTGGTTTAGACCTGGTTTTGACCTGGTTTAGTCCTTTTAGACCTGGTTTAGACATGATTTAGACCTGGTTTAGACCTGGTTTAGACCTAGTTTAGTCCTGGCTTAGACCTGGTTTTGACCTGGTTTTGACCTGGTTTTGACCTGGTTTAGACCTGGTTTTGACCTGGTTTAGTCCTGGTTTAGACCTGGTTTTGACCTGGTTTAGTCCTGGTTTTGACCTGGTTTCGTCCTGGTTCTGACCTGGTTTTGACCTGGTTTAGACCTGGTTTAGACCTGGTTTAGACCTGGTTTAGACCTGGTTTAGACCTGGTTTTGACCTGGTTTGCTTAGACCTGGTTTAGTCCTGTTTAAACCTGTCAGACCTGGTTTTGACCTGGTTTCGTCCTGGTTCTGACCTGGTTTTGACCTGGTTTAGACCTGGTTTAGACCTGGTTTAGTCCTGGTTTAGTCCTGGTTTTGACCTGGTTTTGACCTGGTTTTATTTCTGTTTTAGACCTGGTTCAGTCTTGGTTTAAATCTGGTTTTGATCTGTTTTAGTCTTGATTTAGTCCTGGTTTAGACCTGGTTTAGTCCTGGTTTAGACCTGGTTATGACCTGGTTTAGACCTGGTTTTGACCTGGTTTAATCTTGGTTTAGACCTGGTTTTGATCTGATTTAGACCTGGTTTAGACCTGGTTTAGTCCTGGTTTTAGACCTGGTTTAGAACCTGGTTTTGACCTGGTTTTAATCCTGGTTTAGACCTGGTTTTAGACCTGGTTTAGACCTGGCTTAGACCTGGTTTAGACCTGGTTTAGACCTGGTTTTAGTCCTGGTTTGACCTGGTTTTAGACCTGGTTTAGACCTGGTTTTGACCTGGTTTTAGACCTGGTTTAGTCCTGGTTTAGACCTGGTTTTAGACCTGGCTTTAGACCTGGTTTAGTCCTGGTTTAGACCTGGTTTTAATCTGGTTGACCCGGTTTAGACCTGGTTTGACCTGGTTTAGAGCCTGGTATAGTCCTGGTTTGAACCTGGTTTTAAGACCTGGTTTTTGACCTGGTTCAGTCTTGTCCTGGTTTAGACCTGGTTTAGACCTGGTTTAGACCTGGTTTAGTCCTGGTTTAGACCTGGTTTTGACCTGGTTCAGTCTTTTAGTCCTGGTTTAGTCCTGGTTTTGACCTCTTTTAGACCTGGTTTAGACCTGGTTTAGACCTGGTTTAGTTCTGTTTTAGACCTGGTTTTAGGCCTGGTTTTGACCTCGTTTAGACCTGGTTCTAGTCTTGGTTTTAGACCTGGTTTAGTCTTTGGTTTAGAACTGGTTTTGACCTGGTTTAGACCTGGTTTGACCTGGTTTAGACCTGGTTTACCTGTTTTAGACCTGGTTTATTCATGGTTTAGACCTGGTTTTGACCTGGTTTAGTCGGGTTTAGACCTGGTTTTGACCTGGTTTGTGACCTGGTTTAGACCTGGTTATTCCTGGTTTTAGACCTGGTTCAGTCCTGGTTTAGACCTGGTTTAGACCTGGTTTTGACCTTGTTCAGTCCGGGTTTAGACCTGGTTTAGACCTTGTATAGTCCTGGTTTAAACCTGGTATTGACCTGGTTTAGTCCTGGTTTAGACCATGTTTAGACCTGGTTTAGACCTGGTTTTGACCTGGTTTTGACCTGGTTTACTTTTGTTTTAGACCTGGTTTTGTTTGGTTTAGACCTGGTTTAGACCTGGTTTAGTTCTATTTTAGACCTGGTTTAGACCTGGTTTTGACCTGGTTTTAGACCTGGTTTAGACCTGGTTTTAGACCTGGTTTATTCCTGGCTTAGACCTGGTTTTGACCTGGTTTAGACCTGGTTTAGTCCTGGTTTAGACCTGGTTTGACCTGGTTTTGACCTGGTGTAGTCCTGGTTTTGACCTGGTTTAGACCTGGTTTTGAACTGGTTTAGACCTGGTTTAGACCTGGTTCAGTCTTGGTTTAGACCTGGTTTTGACCTGGTTCAGACTTGGTTTTGACCTGGTTTTGACCTGGTTCAGACTTGGTTTTGACCTGGTTTTGACCTCTTTTAGACCTGGTTTAGACCTGGTTTAGTTCTGTTTTAGACCTGGTTTTGACCTGGTTTAATCCTGGTTTAGACCTGGTTTAGACCTGGTTTTTTCCTGGTTCAGTCCTGGTTTAGTCCTGGTTTAGACCTGGTTTAGACCTGGTTTAGACCTGGTTTAGACCTGGTTTAGACCTGGTTTAGACCTGGTTTTGACCTGGTTTAGTCATGGTTTAAGACCTGGTTTTGACCTGGTTTAGTCGAGGTTTAGACCTGGTTTAGACCTGGTTTAGACCTGGTTTATTCCTGGTTTAGACTTGGTTTAGTCTTGGTTTAGACCTGGTTTTGACCTGGTTTTAGCCCTGGTTTAGTCCTCATTTAGACCTGGTTTAGTCTTCGTTTAGCCCTGGTTTAGTCCTGGTTTGGTTTAGACCTGGTTTTTGACCTGGTTTTAGACCTGGTTTAATCCTGGTTTAGACCTGGTTTGACCTGGAATTTTAGACCTGGTTTAGACCTGGTTTAATCATGGTTTTAAACCTGGTTTTGACCTGGTTCAGTCGAGTTTAGACCTGGTTTTGACCTGGTTTAGACCTGGTTTGGGACCTTTCCTGGTTTAGACCTGGTTCAGTCTTGGTTTAGATCTGGTTTTGACCTGGTTTAGACCTAGTTTAGTCCTGGTTTAGACCTGGTTTACACCTGGTTTAGACCTTGTATAGTCCTGGTTCAAACCTGGTATTGACCTGGTTTAGACCTGGTTTAGACCTGGTTTAGACCTGGTGTAGTCCTGCCTGGTTTTGACCTGTTTTAGTTCTGGTTTAGACCATGTTTAGAACTGGTTTTAGAACTGGTTTGACCTGGTTTTGACCTGGTTTTACTTTTGTTTTAGACCTGGTTTTGTTTGGTTTTAGTCCTGGTTTAGACCTGGTTTAGTCCTATTTTAGACCTGGTTTAGTCCTGGTTTAGACCTGGTTTTGACCTGGTTTAGTCCTGGTTTAGACCTGGTTTTGACCTGGTTTTGACCTGGTTTAGTCCTGGTTTAGACCTGGTTTTGACCTGGTTTTGACCTGGTTTAGTCCTGGTTTAGACCTGGTTTTGACCTGGTTTTGACCTGGTTTAGTCCTGGTTTTGACCTGGTTTTGACATGGTTTAGACCTGGTTTAGACCTGGTTTAGACCTGGTTTTGACCTGGTTTTGACCTGGTTTAGACTTGGTCCAGTCTTGGTTTAGATCTGGTTTTGACCTGGTTTAGACCTGGTTTTGAACTGGTTTTGACCTGGTTTTGACCTGGTTTTGACCTGGTTTAGACCTGGTTTTGACCTGGTTTTGACCTGGTTTAGACCTGGTTTAGACCTGGTATAGTCCTGGTTTAGACCTGGTTTTGAGCTGGTTTAGTCCTGGTTTAGACCTGGTTTTGACCTGGTTTAGACCTGGTTTAGACCTGGTTTTGACCTGTTTTAGACCTGGTTTAGTCCTGGTTTAGACCTGGTTTTACCTGGTTTAGGTCTGTTTTAGACCTGGTTTAGACCTGGTTTAGACCTGGTTTAGACCTGGTTTAGACCTGGTTTAGACCTGGTTTAGACCTGGTTTTGACCTGGTTTTGACCTGGTTTAGTCCTGGTTTAGACCTGGTTTAGACCTGGTTTTGACCTGGTTTTGACCTGGTTTAAACTTGGTTCAGTCTTGGTTTTGACCTGGTTTAGTCCTGGTTTAGACCTGGTTTAGACGTGGTATAGTCCTGGTTTAGACCTGGTTTTGAACTGGTTTTGACCTGGTTTAGTCCTGGTTTAGACCTGGTTTAGACCTGGTTTACACCTGGTTTAGACCTGGTTTAGTCCTGGTTTAGACCTGGTTTAGACCTGGTTTTGTCCTGGTTTTGACCTGGTTTTGACCTGGTTTAGTCCTGGTTTAGACCTGTTTGAGGTTTTGACCTGGTTTAGAACTGGTTTTGACCTGGTTTTAACCTGGTTTAGACCTGGTTTAGACCTGGTTTGACCTGGTTTGGACCTGGTTTATTCCTGGTTTAGACCTGGTTTAGACCTGGTTTAGTCCTGGTTTAGACCTGGTTTTTAGACCTGGTTAGACCTGGTTTAGTCCTGGTTTAGTTCTTTTTGACCTGGTTTCGAACTGGTTTAGTCCTGGTTTAGTCCTGGTTTAGACCTGGTTTAGTCCTGGTTTAGACCTGGTTTTGACCTGGTTCAGTCTTGGTTTAGACATGTTTTTGAACTCTTTTAGAACTTGTTTAGACCTGTTTTAGACGTGGTTTAGTTCTGAATTAGACCATGTTTAGACCTGGTTTTGACCTGGTTTTGACCTGTTTTAGAACTGGTTTTGACCTGGTTTACTTTTGTTTTAGACCTGGTTTTTATTTGGTTTAGACCTGGTTTAGACCTGGTTTAGTTCTATTTTAGACCTGGTTTAGACCTGATTTTGACCTGGTTTAGACCTGGTTTAGACCTGGTTTCGACCTGGTTTAGTCCTGGTTTAGACCTGGTTTTGACCTGGTTTAGACCTGGTTTAGTCCTGGTTTAGACCTGGTTTTGACCTGGTTTAGACCTGGTTTAGTCCTGGTTTAGACCTGGTTTTGACCTGGTTTAGTCCTGGTTTTGACCTGGTTTAGTCCTGGTTTTGACCTGGTTTAGACCTGGTTTTGACCTGGTTTGGACCTGGTTTTGACCTGGTTTTGACCTGGTTTAGACCTGGTGTTGACCTGGTTTTGACCTGGTTTAATTCTGTTTTCGACCTGGTTCAGTCTTGGTGTCGACCTGGTTTCGACCTGGTTTAGACCTGGTTTAGTCCTGGTTTAGACCTGGTTTAGACCTGGTTTAGACCTGGTTTTGACATGGTTTAGACGTGGTTTAGACCTGGTTTAATCCTGGTTTTGACCTGGTTTAGACCTGGTTTAGTTCTGTTTTAGACCTGGTTTTGACCTGGTTTAGACTTGGTTTTGAACTGGTTTAGACCTGGTTTATACCTGGTTTTGACCTGGTTTAGTCCAGGTTTAGACCTGGTTTTGACTTGGTTTAGTCCTGGTTTTGACCTGGTTTTAACCTGGTTTAGCCCTTGTTTTGACCTGCTTTAGTCCTGGTTTAGACCAGGTTTTTACCTGGTATAGACCTGGTTTAGACCTGGTTTAGTCCTGGTTTTGACATGGTTTAGACCTGGTTTAGACCTGGTTTTTGACCTGGTTTAGACCTGGTTTAGACCTGGTTTTGACCTGGTTTAGTCCTGGTTTAGACCTGGTTTTGACCTGGTTTAGTCCTGGTTTAGACTTGGTTTAATTCTGTTTTCGACCTGGTTCAGTCTTGGTGTGGAGCCTGGTTTAGACCTTGTTTTGACCTAGTTTAGTCCTGGTTTAGACCTGGTTTTGACCTGGTTTTGACCTGGTTTTGACCTGGTTCAGTCTTGGTTTAGACCTGGTTTTGACCCCTTTTAGGCCTGGTTTAGACCTGGTTTAGACCTGGTTTAGTCCTGTTTTAGACCTGGTTTAGACCTGGTTTAGTCCTGGTTTAGACCTGGTTATGACCTGGTTTAGTCCTTGTTTTGACCTGGTTTTGACCTGGTTTTGACCTGGTTTTGACATGGTTTAGTCCTGGTTTAGACCTGGTTGAGTCCTTTTTTAGACCTGGTTTAGACCTGGTTTAGACCTGGTTGAGTCCTGGTTTTTGACCTGGTTCAGTCCTGGTTTAGACCTGGTTTGTACAGTCCTGGTTTGACCTGGTATTGACCTGGTTTTGAACCTGGTTCAGTCTTGGTTTAGACTTGGTTTTGACCTGTTTTAGTCCTGGTGTAGACCTGGGTTAGTTCTTTTTTAGACCTGGTTTCGACCTGGTTTAGTCCTCGTTTAGACCTGGATCAGTCTTCGTTTAGAACTGATTTTGAACTGGTTTAGACCTGGTTCAGTCCTGGTTTAGACCTGGTTTAGACCTGGTTTTGACCTTGTTCAGTCCGGGTTTAGACCTGGTTTAGACCTTGTATAGTCCTGGTTTAGACTTGGTTCAGTCTTGGTTTAGATCTGGTTTTGACCTGGTTTAGACCTAGTTTAGTCCTGGTTTAGACCTGGTTTAGACCTGGTTTAGACCTGGTATAGTCCTGGTTTAAACCTGGTATTGACCTGGTTTAGTCCTGGTTTAGACTCATGTTTAGACCTGGTTTTGACCTGGTTTTGACCTGTTTTAGTCCTGGTTTTGACCATGTTTAGACCTGGTTTAGAACTGGTTTTGACCTGGTTTAGACCTGGTTTTGACCTGGTTTACTTTTGTTTTAGACCTGGTTTTTATTTGGTTTAGACCTGGTTTAGTTCTATTTTAGACCTGGTTTTAGACCTGGTTTTGACCTGGTTTTTGACCTGGTTTTGACCTGGTTTAGAGCCTGGTTTAGACCTGGTTTGAGCCTGGTTTAGTCCTGGCTTAGACCTGGTTTTGACCTGGTTTAGACCTGGTTTTGAGCTGGTTTAGTTCTGTTTCAGACCTGGTTTTGACCTGGTTTTGACATGGTTTAGGCCTGGTTTATACATGGTTTTGACCTGGTTTGGAGCCTGGTTTAGTCCTGGCTTAGACCTGGTTTTGACCTGGTTTTGAGCTGGTTTAGTCCTGGTTTAGACCTGGTTTTGACCTGGTTTAGTCCTGGTTTAGACCTGGTTTAGACCTGTGGTTTTGAACTGGTTTTGACCTGGTTTTGACCTGGTTTAGACCTTGTTTTGACCTAGTTTAGTCCTGGTTTAGACCTGGTTTTGACCTGGTTTTGACCTGGTTTAGACCTTGTTTTGACCTGGTTTAGACCTGGTTTAGGCCTGGTTTTACCTGGTTTAGTTCTGTTTTAGACCTCGTTTAGACCTGGTTTTGACCTGGTTTTATTTCTGTTTTAGACCTGGGTTAGTCTTGGTTTAGTCCTGGTTTAGACCTGGTTTAGATCTGGTTTAGACCTGGTTTTGACATGGTTTAGTCCTGGTTTAGACCTGGTTTTGACCTGGTTTAGTCCAGGTTTAGACCTGGTTTAGTACTGTTTTTAGACCTGGTTTTAGACCTGGTTTTTGACCTGGTTTAGACCTGGTTTTGACCTGGTTTTAGACCTGGTTTTGACCTGGTTTAGACCTGGTTTTGACCTGGTTTGAACCTGGTTTTGACCTGGTTTAGACCTGGTTTTGACATGGTTCAGTCTTGGTTTAGAGCCTGGTTTGGTCCTGGTTTAGACCTGGTTTTAGTCCTGGTTTCTGAACCTGGTTTAGACCTGGTTTGACATGGTTCAGTCTTGGTTTAGACCTGGTTTAGTCCTGGTTTAGACCTGGTTTAGTCCTGGTTTAGATCTGGTTTTGACCTGGTTCAGTCTTGGTTTAGACTTGGTTTTGACCTCTTTTAGACCTGGTTTAGACCTGGTTTAGTTCTGTTTTAGACCTGGTTTCGGCCTGGTTTAGTCCTCGTTTAGACCTGGTTCAGTCTTGGTTTAGACCTGGTTCAGTCTTCGTTTAGAACTGATTTTGACCTGGTTTAGACCTGGTTTAGTCCTGGTTTAGACCTGGTTTTGACCTGGTTTAGACCTGGTTTTGACTTGGTTTAATTATGGTTTAGACCTGGTTTTGACCTGGTTCAGTCCGGGTTTAGACCTGGTTTTGACCTGGTTTTGACATGGATTAGACCTGGTTTAGACCTGGTTTAGACCTGGTTATTCCTGGATTAGACTTGGTTCAGTCTCAGAATCAGAATCAGAAAACTTTATTGATCCCAGAGGGCAATTCGTTTGCAGCTTTCACAGAGCAGTTCTCACATGCACAAACACACAGTGTGTCAGACCATTACAGACACAAGTGGAACTCAAAGAACAATATAAGAACAATATACATATTACAGTGCAAAAACCTCAAAAAACACAACCCTCAGAATTTAGCAGTTTAATCGCTGAAGGCACAAAAGAATTGGAGAAGCGGTTAGTCTTCCGTACCGGAGCATAAAAACGACGTCCTGAAGGCATCAGGATAAAGTCAGGAGTCAGAGGATGGAGGGCTGAGCCAGGAGACACTTGGCTTTGCTCAGCACTCGCTCCTCCCCACAGAGAAATGCAGCTCCTCAGTTTGACCCCTATGATTTTTGAGCAAGTTTTAACAATGTTCTGCAATTTGTTTTTATCCTTCAAGGACAGGGACTGGAACCAGCAAATGAAGGAGAAAGTGAGCAGACTTTCAATAAAAGAACAATAAAGTTGTTGAGAATAGTTTTGTTTACATTAAAAAAGTTCAGTTTTCTCAACAGGTACATTCTCTGCTGCCCTCGTTTAACAATGGTTTCAGTGTTTATGTCAAATTTCAGTTTATTGTCCATCACAGTGCCCAGATATTTGTAACTGTCGACAATTTCAACAACATCACTGTGGATGACACTAACACTGTGAGAAGGTGTACGTCTAAAATCAATCACCATCTCCTTGGTTTTAGCAACATTTAAATCCAGATAGTTGTCCTCACACCATTTGACAAACTGCCCCAGCGCAGGGCCATGATTCTCCTCAGATCCTGAAAGTAGTGATACCAGGACCGTGTCATCCGAAAATTTGATGAGGAATCTGTTTTCCTCTGAGGATCTGCAGCTGTCTGTGTACAAAATAAAAGGAGGTGAAAGCACACAACCTTGAGGTGATCCAGTGTTAGAGATAGAGGGAGGAGACAATCGTCCATTGACAAAAACACGCTGGACCCGGTCGGTGAGAAAGTTTAAAATCAATAAAAGGAGCTGGTCCGGAAGATTAAAATCTGAAGCCAGTCTTTGAATCAGGACATGGGGCTGCATTTTGTTTAAAGCAGAGGAAAAGTCCGCAAATAAAAGTCTCACATGTGCCTTGGCATTTTCAAGGTGCTTATAGACACTGTTCAATAAAAAAGTTTAGCATCCTCCACTCCCTTATTGGGCTGATCACGCAAACTGTAGTGGATCCAATTTCCCTTCAGTTAAAAAACAAGATATGAGTCTTTAAAATCTGTTCAAAAGTCTTCATGACTAAAGATGTGAGTGCCACTGGCCTGAACTCAAACAACTCCTTTGATTTGTTCGATTGGGGAGAGAGTACCACTGTCGATGTCTTCCACAGAGAAGGAATTTGACCAAGATCGGCACACATTTGAAACAGTCTAGTGAAAACAGCACTGAGCTGGGTGGCACAGTGGTGCAATGTGCGCCCACAGATGGCATCAGGACCCCTGGCCTTCCCCGTCTTTACTTTCTTTAGTAAAGCAGTGACCTGATCCTGTGAAACCTCAATTACATTTGAAGGTTTAAGAGAGTTCCTACAGTCTGACACATTTTTCAAAACATCATCTCTTTCAAACCGAGGAAAAAATTATTAAAGCACTTGGCAACTCCGGCCCAACACACCCTTCACAGTTACATGTTTCCTGTCCTCATTTTGGTGGCTACTAGAGGCCATGTTTTTAATACCCATCAAAGCTGCTCTAAGGTCTCCACTGCTATACTGGGCTTCAACTTTATCTTTGTATTTAAGTTTGGCCTTTCTTATCTCTCCTTTCACTTCCCTAGAAATGGCCTTTTCTCCAATTCATTCCCAGTGCAGTAAATCACTTTCTTTTATTTATGACTGATTTAAGATCTTTGTTATCCACGGTTTATTATTTGGATAAATAACACAATTTTTAGTTGGAATGATGGAGTCAACACAGAAAGTGACATATGCAGAGATGGATTCACATAGGCTAAGTCATTTATCTCCTCGCATCCTTCAAAGAAGCAGTCCCAATCAGTACATTCAAATGAGGCTTGAAGTGTGGAAATACTGTCCTCTGTCCAACACTTCACAGTTTTTCCTCACGCGGCAGGCGTCTGAACGCAGGGAATGTACCGTGGCATCAGATAGACGCAGTTGTGGTAGGAGGATCCGAGGAGGAGGCGGCAGGGAACTTGCTCGCCCCTCACTGTACCATAACACAAGTCTATGGTCGTATTCCTTGTGTTGTGGTACAGGTAACGTACTGCTCGTAGGTCTTAAAAGTGTCATCAAGGCGACAGTGATTGAAGTCCCCTAGAATGAATTTTGGGGTGTCGGGGCAGATTGTATCGAGCAGTGCGTGACGTCGCCCGATCAGCTGTGGCGGCTGCAGCGTCAGCCAGGGGTGCGTGACAACAGTAAAAAACAGCTGTTGGAACTCACGTGGCAAGTAAAACGGCCGAAGGAGATAGACAAAAGTTCAATGTCAGAGTACAGATCCTCTCGAACAACAACAGTTTTACAGTACCTTTTGTTAATGTAGCAGCCACTGCCGCCACCGCGCGTCTTGTCGGTTATTTCCTCGGTTGCGATCCAGTCTGAGCGGAGTCCCTAAACCACTCAGCGACAGATCCTCATCCTGGTCCGTCGTTGAGCCAGGATTAGGTGAAGAAAAAGTAAGCAGGCATTCTTGATCTCCTGCCTGACCGTGGCCCAAGCTTCCAGCTCATCGAGGCTTGTTCCTGGAGGGACTGCGCGTTCCCGAGCAGGATGGAGGGAGCAGGTAGCACTGCGGCGGTCCTGTAGGCTCAGGCGTTTAACTCTCCGGTGTATTCCACCTCGTTTCCCCCGTTTACGGCGCCCTTTTCTCGAAGCTCCAGAGGGATGTCTGGAGGTGGCATGACACTCGTGGGGAACCGGAGTTGAAGAAGAGATTCGGCCAAAGGTGATCCGCGGGAGGCACCTCCCCAGAGCGCAGTCGGTTTGTTTGTCGTGGCTTAAACAGGCGCGAGAAACAGTCCGCAGAACATCAACAAGTCCAGTTTAAGAGACCACATTGCCGATTGAGGAGATGACACACCAACCACTCCGATGCTTTCATCAAAAGCACAACTGCTCGAGCTAGCTACACGAATCTGCACACTGCGGAGCGCCCTGGAAGTAGACAATATGGTCTTGGTTTAGATCTGGTTTTGACCTGGTTTTAGACCTGGTTTAGACCTAGTTTAGTCCTGGTTTAGAACTGGTTTTGACCTGGTTTTGACCTGGTTTACTTTTGTTTTAGACCTGGTTTTATTCCTGGTTTAGACCTGGTTTAGTTCTATTTTAGACCTGGTTTAGACCTGGTTTAGACCTGGTTTGACCTGGTTTAGACCTGGTTTTGACCTGGTTTAGACCTGGTTTTGACCTGGTTTAGACCTGGTGTAGACCTGGCTTAGACCTGGTTTTGACCTGGTATAGAACTGGTTTAGAGCTGGTTTAGACCTGGTTTTGAGCTGGTTTAGTCCTGGTCTAGACCTGGTTTTGACCTGGTTTTGACCTGATTTAGGCCTGGTATAGACCTGGTTTAGTCCTGGATTTGACTTGGTTTAGTCCTGGTTTAGACCTGGTATTGACCTGGTTTTAACCTGGTTCAGTCTTCGTTTAGACCTGGTTTAGTCCTGGTTTAGACCTGGTTTTGACCTGGTTTAGTCCTGGTTTAGACCTGGTTTTGACCTGGTTTTGACCTGGTTTAGACCTGGTTTAGACGTGGTTTAGACCTGGTTTAATCCTGGTTTTGACCTGGTTTAGACCTGGTTTAGTTCTGTTTTAGACCTGGTTTTGACCTGGTTTTGACATGGTTTAGGCCTGGTTTAGTCCTGGGTTAGACCTGGTTTTGACCTGGTTTAGACGTGGTTTTGACCTGGTTTAGACCTGGTTTAGACCTGGTTTAGACCTGGTTTTGACTTGGTTCAGTCTTGGTTTAGACCTGGTTCAGTCTTGGTTTAGACCTGGTTTTGACCTGGTTCAGTCTTGGTTTTGACCTCTTTTAGACCTGGTTTAGACCTGGTTTAGTTCTGTTTTAGACCTGGTTTTGACCTGGTTTAATCATGCTTTAGAACTGGTTTTGACCTGGTTTAGTCCTGGTTTTGACATGGATTAGACCTGGTTTAGACCTGGTTTAGACCTGGTTTAGACCTGGTTTAGTCCTGGTTTAGTCCTGGTTCAGTTTTGGTTTAGACCTGGTTTTGACCTGGTTTAGACCTGGTTTTGACCTGGTTTAGTCCTGGTTTAGACGTGGTTTTACCTGGTTTTAATAATAATAATAATAATAATACATTTTATTTATAGGGCGCCTTTCTGGGCACTCAAGGTCGCCTCACAACAAGTTTATACATCAATAAAAATATAAACATTATAACAGTAAAAGCAACAGTTAAAATCTACATTAAAATCAGGCATATGAAAAGACAGTGCAGTTGTGGTTATAATGAATAGGCCAGTTTGAACAGATGAGTTTTGAGTTTGGATTTGAAGTGTGTGAGAGTGTCTGTGTTGCGGAGGTCAGCAGGGAGAGTGTTCCAGAGCTGGGGAGCAGAGCGACTGAATGCCCTGCTCCCCATTGTAACAAGACGGGCAGAGGGGACAGAGAGCTGGAGAGAGGAGGAGGAGCGAAGAGAGCGAACAGGTGTGGCAATATGGAGGAGGTCAGAGAGATATGGAGGTGTGAGGTTGTGGACGGCTTTGAATGTGTGGAGCAGGATTTTGTATTGAATGCGGTGTGTGATGGGAAGCCAGTGGAGCTGTTGTAAGACGGGTGTGATGTGGTTGATGGAAGGTGTGTATGTGATGATGCGAGCAGCAGAGTTCTGAACCAGTTGAAGTTTATGGAGAGTTTTTTGTGGGAGACCAAACAGAAGTGAATTGCAATAATCTAGACGGGAAGTGACAAGGCTGTGTATGAGTATGGCAGTGGACTGTGGAGTGAGGGAGGGTCGGAGTCGATGGATATTGCGGAGGTGGAAGTAGGCGGAGCGGGTGATGCTGTTTATGTGGGAGGCGAAGGAGAGGGTGCTATCGAGGATGACACCCAGACTCTTGACCTGAGGGAGGGGAGAGATGGAGGAGCCATCAATGGGAATGGAGAAATGATTAATCTTGCTTATGGTGGATTTGGTGCCTACAAGGAGAAGTTCAGTTTTATTGCTATTGAGTTTGAGAAAGTTTGAGGTGAACCATGATTTTATTTCACTGATACAGTTGACAAGGGAAGAGGGTGGGAGTGTGGAGTTTGGTTTGCCGGAGAGGTAGAGCTGGGTGTCATCTGCGTGAGCAGTGGAATTGAATGTGGTGTTTCCGGAAAATGTGACCAAGGGGAGAAGGTAGATGATGAAAAGGAGGGGACCGAGAACAGAACCTTGGGGAACACCTGAGGAGATGGGGACAGGATAAGAAGTGAAAGATTTGAGTTGAATAAACTGAGTGCGGTCGGAAAGATAGGAGTGAAACCAGGTGAGGGTTGTGCCAGAGATGCCGATAGAAGAGAGTCTGTTCAGGAGGATGGAATGAGAAATGGTGTCAAAGGCAGAACTAAGATCAAGCAGAAGGAGGATGGATACTAAACCAGAGTCGGCAGAGAGAAGAAGGTCATTAGTGATTTTGAGAAGGGCCGTTTCAGTGCTGTGGAGAGGACGGAAGCCAGATTGAAAACACTCGTACAGGTTATTGGAGGACAGATGAGAGTGAAGTTGAGCAGAAACTGTTTTTTCAAGAATTTTGGAGATGAATGGAAGGTTAGAAATCGGACGGAAATTATTGAAGTCTGTGGGATCTGAACCAGGTTTTTTGAGAATTGGAGTGACAGCAGCAGTGACCTGGTTTTGACCTGGTTTAGACTTGGTTTAGACCTGGTTTAGACCTGGTATAGTCCTGGTTTAGACCTGGTATTGACCTGGTTTTAACCTGGTTCAGTCTTGGTTTAGACCTGGTTTTGACCTGGTTTAGACCTGGTTCAGTCTTGGTTAAGATCTTGTTTCGATCTGGGTTAGTCCTGGTTTAGTGCTGGTTTAGACATGGTTCAGTCTTGGTTAAGATCTGTTTTCGATCTGGTTTAGTCCTGGTTTAGACCTGGTTTTGACCTGAGTTAGACCTGGTTTACACCTGGTTTAGACCTGGTTTAGACCTGGTTTAGACCTGGTTTAGTCCTGGTTTTGACCTGGTTTTGACCTGGTTTAGACCTGGTTTAGACCTGGTTTTGACCTGGTTTAGTCCTGGTTTAGTCCTGGTTTAGACCTGGTTTTGACCTGGGTTAGACCTGGTTTACTCCTGGTTTAGACCTTATTTTGACCTGGTTTAGTTCTGTTTCAGACCTGGGTTAGACCTGGTTTACACCTGGTTTACACCTGGTTTAGACCTGGTTTAGACCTGGTTTAGACCTGGTTAAGACCTGGTTTTAGACCTGGTTTAGTTCTTGTTTTTAGACCTGGTTTCAACCTGGTTTACTCCTAGTTTAGACCTGATTCAGTCTTGGTTTAGACCTGGTTTTGACCTGGTTTAGACCTGGTTTAGTCCTGGTTTAGACCTGGTTTAGACCTGCTGTAGACCTGGTTTAGACCTGGTTTTGACCTGATTTAATCCTGGTTTAGACCTGGTTTTGAGCTGGTTTAGACCTCGTATAGACCTGGTTTAGACCTGGCTTTGACCTGGTTTAGACCTGGTTTTGACCTGGTTTACTTGTGTTTTAGACATGGTTTTGACCTGTTTTAGACCTGGTTTATTCCTGGTTCAGACCTGGTTTTGACCTAGTTTTGACCTGGTTTTGACCTGGTTTTGACCTTGTTTAGACCTGGTTTAGACCTGGTTTTGACCTGTTTTAGACCTGGTTTAGTCCTGGTTTAGACCTGATTTTGACCTGGTTTAGTCCTGGTTTTGACCTGGTTTTGACCTGGTTTTGACCTGGTTTTGACCTGGTTTATTCCTGGTTTAGACCTGGTTTCGACCTGGTTTTGACCTGGTTTAGTCCTGGATTAGACCTGGTTTTACCTGGTTTAGACCTGGTTTAGACCTGGTTTAGACCTGGTTTAGACCTGGTTTTGACCTGGTTTTGACCTGGTTCAGTCTTCGTTTAGACCTGGTTTAGTCCTGGTTTAGACCTGGTTTTGACCTGGTTTAATCCTGGTTTTGACCTGGTTTAGACCTGGTTTAGTTCTGTTTTAGACCTGGTTTTGACCTGGTTTTGACATGGCTTAGGCCTGGTTTAGTCCTGGGTTAGACCTGGTTTTGACCTGGTTTAGACATGGTTTAGACCTGGTTTAGACCTGGTTTAGACCTGGTTTAGACCTGGTTTTGACCTGGTTCAGTCTTGGTTTAGACCTGGTTTAGTCCTGGTTTAGACCTGGTTTTGACCTGGTTCAGTCTTGGTTTAGACCTGGTTTTGACCTCTTTTAGACCTGGTTTAGACCTGGTTTAGACCTGGTTTAGTTCTGTTTTAGACCTGGTTTTGACCTGGTTTTGACATGGTTTAGGCCTGGTTTAGACCTGGTTTTGACCTGGTTTAGACCTGGTTTTGACCTGGTTTAGTCCTGGGTTAGACCTGGTTTTCTCCTGGTGAAGACCTGGTTCAGTCTTGGTTTAGACCTGGTTTTGACCTGGTTGAGTTCTGTTTTAGACCTGGTTCAGTCTTGGTTTAGATCTGGTTTTGATCTGGTTTAGACCTGGTTTAATCATGGTTTAGTCCTGGTTTAGACCTGGTTTAGACCTGGTTTTGACCTGGTTCAGTCTTGGTTTAGACCTGGTTAAGACCTGGTTTTGACCTGGTTTTGACATGGTTTAGACCTGGTTTAGACCTGGTTTTGACCTGGTTTAGGCTTGGTTCAGTCTTGGTTTAGATCTGGTTTTGACCTGGTTTAGACCTGGTTTTGAACTGGTTTTGACCTGGTTTAGTCCTGGTTTAGACCTGGTTTTGACCTGGTTCAGTCTTGGTTTAGACCTGGTTAAGACCTGGTTTTGACATGGTTTTGACATGGTTTAGACCTGGTTTAGACCTGGTTTTGACCTGGTTTAGGCTTGGTTCAGTCTTGGTTTAGATCTGGTTTTGACCTGGTTTAGACCTGGTTTTGAACTGGTTTTGACCTGGTTTAGTCCTGGTTTAGACCTGGTTTTGACCTGGTTTAGACCTGGTTTAGACCTGGTTTTGACCTGTTTTAGACCTGGTTTAGACCTGGTTTTGACCTGGTTTTGACCTGGTTCAGTCTTGCTTTAGAACTGGTTTAGTCCTGGTTTAGACCTGGTTTTGACCTGATTAAGTCTTGGTTTAGACCTGGTTTTGACCTCTTTCAGACCTGGTTTAGACCTGGTTTAGACCTGGTTTAGATCTGTTTTAGACCTGGTTTTGACCTGGTTTTGACATGGTTTAGGCCTGGTTTAGACCTGGTTTAGTCCTGGTTTAGACCTGGTTTAGACCTGGTGTAGACCTGGTTTAGACGTGGTTTAGACCTGGTTTAATCCTGGTTTTGACCTGGTTTAGACCTGGTTTTGGTCTGTTTTAGACCTGGTTTAGACCTGGTTTAGTCCTGGTTTAGACCTGGTTTAGACCTGGTTTAGACCTGGTTTTGACCTGGTTTAGTCCTGGTTTAGACCTGGTTTAGACCTGGTATTGACTTGGTTTTGAACTGGTTCAGTCTTGGTTTAGACCTGGTTTAGACCTGGTTTAGACCTGGTTTAGACGTGGTATAGTCCTGGTTTAGACCTGGTATTGACTTGGTTTTGAACTGGTTCAGTCTTGGTTTAGACCTGGTTTAGTTCTGTTTTAGACCTGGTTTTGACCTGGTTTTGACATGGTTTAGGCCTGGTTTAGACCTGGTTTTGACCTGGTTTAGACCTGGTTTTGACCTGGTTTAGTCCTGGGTTAGACCTGGTTTTCTCCTGGTGAAGACCTGGTTCAGTTTTGGTTTAGACCTGGTTTTGACCTGGTTTAGTTCTGTTTTAGACCTGGTTCAGTCTTGGTTTAGATCTGGTTTTGATCTGGTTTAGACCTGGTTTAATCATGGTTTAGTCCTGGTTTAGACCTGGTTTAGACCTGGTTTTGACCTGGTTCAGTCTTGGTTTAGACCTGGTTAAGACCTGGTTTTGACCTGGTTTTGACATGGTTTAGACCTGGTTTAGACCTGGTTTTGACCTGGTTTAGGCTTGGTTCAGTCTTGGTTTAGATCTGGTTTTGACCTGGTTTAGACCTGGTTTTGAACTGGTTTTGACCTGGTTTAGTCCTGGTTTAGACCTGGTTTTGACCTGGTTCAGTCTTGGTTTAGACCTGGTTAAGACCTGGTTTTGACATGGTTTTGACATGGTTTAGACCTGGTTTAGACCTGGTTTTGACCTGGTTTAGGCTTGGTTCAGTCTTGGTTTAGATCTGGTTTTGACCTGGTTTAGACCTGGTTTTGAAACTGGTATTGACCTGGTTTAGTCCTGGTTTAGACCTGGTTTTGACCTGGTTTAGACCTGGTTTAGACCTGGTTTTGACCTGTTTTAGACCTGGTTTAGACCTGGTTTTGACCTGGTTTTGACCTGGTTCAGTCTTGCTTTAGAACTGGTTTAGTCCTGGTTTAGACCTGGTTTTGACCTGATTAAGTCTTGGTTTAGACCTGGTTTTGACCTCTTTCAGACCTGGTTTAGACCTGGTTTAGACCTGGTTTAGATCTGTTTTAGACCTGGTTTTGACCTGGTTTTGACATGGTTTAGGCCTGGTTTAGACCTGGTTTTGACCTGGTTTAGTCCTGGGTTAGACCTGGTTTTCTCCTGGTGAAGACCTGGTTCAGTCTTGGTTTAGGCCTGGTTTTGACCTGGTTTTGAACTGGTTTTAGACCTGGTTCAGTCTTGGTTTAGATCTGGTTTTGATCTGGTTTAGACCTGGTTTAATCGTGGTTTAGTCCTGGTTTAGACCTGGTTTAGACCTGGTTTTGACCTGGTTTTGACATGGTTTAGACCTGGTTTAGACCTGGTTTTGACCTGGTTTAGACTTGGTTCAGTTTTGGTTTAGATCTGGTTTTGACCTGGTTTAGACCTGGTTTTGACCTGTTTTAGACCTGGTTTAGACCTGGTTTAGTCCTGGTTTAGACCTGGTTTTGACCTGGCTTCGACCTGGTTTTGACCTGGTTTTGACCTGGTTTAGACCTGGTTTAGACCTGGTTTAGTCCTGGTTTAGACCTGGTTTAGACCTGGTGTAGACCTGGTTTAGACGTGGTTTAGACCTGGTTTAATCCTGGTTTTGACCTGGTTTAATCCTGGTTTTGACCTGGTTTAGTTCTGTTTTAGACCTGGTTTTGACCTGGTTTAGTCCTGGTTTAGACTTGGTTTCGACGTGGTTTTGACCTGGTTTAGTCCTGGTTTAGACCTGGTTTAGACCTGGTTTAGACCTGGTATAGTCCTGGTTTAGACCTGGTATTGACCTGGTTTAGACCTGGTTTAGACCTGGTATAGTCCTGGTTTAGACCTGGTATTGACCTGCTTTTGACCTGGTTCAGTCTTGGTTTAGACCTGGTTTAGTCCTGGTTTATACCTGGTTTTGACCTGGTTTAGTCCTGGTTTAGACCTGGTTTTGACCTGGTTTTGACCTGGTTTTGACCTGGTTTTGACCTGGTTTAGACCTGGTTTAGACCTGGTTTAGTCCTGGTTTAGACCTGGTTTAGACCTGGTGTAGACCTGGTTTAGACATGGTTTAGACCTGGTTTAATCCTGGTTTTGACCTGGTTTAGTTCTGTTTTAGACCTGGTTTTGACCTGGTTTAGACTTGGTTTTGAACTGGTTTAGACCTGGTTTATACCTGGTTTTGACCTGGTTTAGTGCAGGTTTAGACCTGGTTTTGACCTGGTTTAGACCTGGTTTTGACCTGGTTTAGTCCTGGTTTAGAGCTGGTTTTGACCTGGTTTAGTCCTGGTTTAGTTCTGGTTTTGACCTGGTTTTGACCTGGTTTAGTCCTGGTTTAGACCTGGTTTAATTCTGTTTTCGACCTGGTTCAGTCTTGGTGTCGACCTGGTTTCGACCTGGTTTAGACCTGGTTTAGTCCTGGTTTAGACCTGGTTTAGACCTGGTGTAGACCTGGTTTAGACCAGGTTTAGACCTGGTTTAGACCTGGTTTAGTCCTGGTTTAGACCTGGTCGAACCATGGAGAGTGAGCACAACACGACCCTGAGAGTCTTATGGGACAACGACGCTTTAGCCACTGCCCAGGAGAAGAAGCTGCATAAAAGGAGTCTCTTTTTTCCAAAGGAAGGTCCAGGAGAGGAATCTGGTTCAGGCCAGGGAGGAGAATCAGAAGCTAAAGGAGGAGCTCTTCGTTGCTCAACAGCAGCTTTCAGAGCTCTCTGACTTGTACACGAGTGGCTACACCGAGTTCATAAAGCAGGAAAGGGAAAGAAAAGTTAATGTAAAGGAGACTTCCCAAAAGCACAGGGAACTACTCACTGAGCATATTCTACTGAGAAATGCGGTGGAAAAGCTTGAGAAAGAGCGTGAAGAGCTCAGAATACAGCACATGCTCGATATTATTGACCTAACAAAAATGCAAGAAAGGAGTTGCTGCTTAAAAAGAAAATAGCTGAACTGTCAGATATGCCCGAGAAGAGTTCTGTAAGTGGTTCATCTATGGCAACCACTGGTGAGGACACTGAAGAGAGGAATTATCTAGAATGAGACTCCAAAAATGAATCAATTCTGGAGAAAAATCAGCCATTAGATCTTGAGATTGTGGAATGTTTTACTTGAATGAATAAATAAAGAAAATATTCCAATAAAAAAATAAATAAATAAAAAATAAAAAAAAACCCGAGTTCAGGAGACACAACAGTTGGTCTGTCTGGGGCCCAGGACGTCCCCGCCCCCAGAGGAGGAAGAGGAGGCGTAGGGTGCACAGGGCCGCCCGCCGGGTCCAGCGCCGCAGCCGTTAAGCCGCTACCAAAGTATTATATATATAAGCAACCGCTGCAGCTGGAACTGTGTGTCACCTTTGAACTTTAAACTTCAAAGCTTTGACATCTTTGAAGCTTTGTCTTCATGAAGAGGCAAAACATGTGGGGCATGCGCCGTTATATATATAAGGACAGTAAAGACAACGAGTTTCAAGAGGAAATAAGACATTTAATGGAAAAACACTTAGAAAATATAGACAATGCTGGAGTGGAGGTCGTTTATGGGGCCATTAATGAATTAATTTCAACCATGGAGAGTGAGCGCAACACGACCCTGAGAGTCTTATGGGACAACGACGCTTTAGCCACTGCCCAGGAGAAGAAGCTGCATAAAAAGAAGGAGTCTCTTTTTTTCCAAAGGAAGGTCCAGGAGAGGAATCTGGTTCAGGCCAGGGAGGAGAATCAGAAGCTAAAGGAGGAGCTCTTCGTTGCTCAACAGCAGCATTCAGAGCTCTCTGACTTGTACACGAGTGGCTACACCGAGTTCATGAAGCAGGAAAGGAAAAGAAAAGTTAATGTAAAGGAGACTTCCCAAAAGCACAGGGAACTACTCATTGAGCATATTCTACTGAGAAATGCGGTGGAAAAGCTTGAGAAAGAGCGTGAAGAGCTCAGAATACAGCACATGCTCGATATTATTGACCTAAGGAACAAAAATGCAAGAAAGGAGTTGCTGCTTAAAAAGAAAATAGCTGAACTGTCAGATATGCCCGAGAAGAGTTCTGTAAGTGGTTCATCTATGGCAACCACTGGTGAGGACACTGAAGAGAATGAGACTCCAAACATGAATCAATTCTGGAGAAAAATCAGCCATTAGATCTTGAGATTGTGGAATGTTTTACTTGAATGAATAAATAAAGAAAATATTCCAATAAAAATAAAAATTTTTATTTTTTTTTTAAAAAATACACATGATTCCTCTATTACCCTCAAACACACATTTTCACAGGACTCAATTGATTTTTTGGACACCACCATTTATAAAGGACCCCAGTTTCACACTCACCAAACATTAGACACTAAGGTTTATTATACGCCCGTTGTAATAAGACGGGACGTATTATGGTATGGCGCTGTCCGTCCGTCCGTCCGTCTATCCGTCTGTGGACACTTCAAAGCTTTGTAGTGTCTTTAAGTTCTGTTGCTGCAATCTGATTGGTGGAATTCCGATTCTAGAATGTGATGATGTCATACTCATACTCCTACTGCAAGAGCCAGATTTCCCTATTGATTATCCGTCCGTCTGTCCGTCTGTCTGTCCGTCTGTCTGTGGACAATTTCTTGTCCGCGCTCTAACTCGACAACCGTCTCACCTAGGAATGTCAAACTTCCAAACTGCACCAACAATTCATCTTTAACTAGGTTTGACAAATTCTAACTTAATTCTATATACAATAATTCAAAGTACGGGCGTATTTTGCCCCGCTGGAGGAGCTCTTGTTTTAAACCTACTGACACGCATGCCCTGCTGTATAAATCTAGTTTCCACCCCAAACACACATTTAAAGACCCGGGTCCTTATCAAAAAGGACATGCATGATTTTAATGCACAATTTGGCCTATTGAGAGAGCCGCCTAACTTATCCCCTGCTGAATATGAAGCCCTTCAGAGTCTGACTAGGAACACACAGTTGGTCATCAAACCAGCAGATAAGGGGAGTGCAGTGGTGGTAATGGACAGGGAGCAGTATGTCTGGGAGGGTCTACGTCAATTAAATGACAGGACATATTATGTTAAATTGGACACCCCAATTTTTTACAAAACAGTACCCATGATACACCAAATTGTGGACAGCCTACACACCAAACACTACATTACAGACAAACAGAGAGTGTACCTCAGGGGCGACACCAACCCCAGGGCCAGGAGATTTTATATGCTCCCTAAGATTCACAAAGACCCAGAAAAGTCCCATTCCACATACCTCCCGGACGCCCAATAGTATCCGACTGCAACAGTGAGACGTACCACACAGTTGAGTACATTGACTCCTTCCTTACCCCTTTATCCACACGACACCCAGCATACATCAAGGACACATATCACTTCATCTCTCTCATCAGCACCATGACTATTCCTTTGCACGCTTCATTCTTCACCATAGATGTGGATTCCCGTTACACAAACATAGACATTCAGGCAGGCATCAGGACAGTGGCAGACATTTTCCTAAAATACCCCGGCCCCTGTGACCTGCAACACATATACGGTTAAGGCTTTGCCACCTACTTCGTGGCATCTCTAACCAAGTTTTTTTAAAGGGCCCCAGACACTGCTTCTAACCCGCCCCCAGAGGAGGAAGAGGAGGCGTAGGGTGCACAGGGCTGCCCGCCGGGTCCAGCGCCGCAGCCGTTAAGCCGCTACCAAAGTATTATATATACAAGAGCTCCGCCAGCGGGGCAAAATACGCCCGTACTTTGAATTATTGTATATAGAATTAAGTTAGAATTTGTCAAACCTAGTTAAAGATGAATTGTTGGTGCAGTTTGGAAGATTCCAATACTGGCGTTCTATGGCACATACTGGTAAGCACAATAAGGCAGTTCACTACCAATATAATAATAATAATAATAATAATAATAATAATAATAATAATAATAATAATAATAATAATAATAATAATAATAATAATTTTAATTTTAATTTTAATTTTATTTTTTTGTTGAAATTCCTATGGACACGTCCACTGAACACATCATAAATCATCTTTGTTTTGTACATAGCCACATAGAGATACATAGCCTACCAATATATTATCCAAGCAGATGTGAAGGGTAAGGTCACCCGATGATGATTTTGTGAAAACAATGTGCACTCTACCTTGACAACCTGTATAAAGTAGGAAGGTCAAACTGCGTACTAGGTAAACACCACATTGGCCTGGGAGTGTTCCTATTGACTTAGAGGTCAAACAATGTTAGAGCTGCTGAAATGCAATATTAGGTTAGTCGATCAACATCTTGAAAACGTGTTGTTTAACACCAGACACAACAATACGGTATGACTTACCACTTGCTGATCACCAGCCTAACCATACCATCTTATGGTCAGAGTAATAGACTTCACGTGTTCCACTCAAAATTTGTTTTCTGGACATGTTTCTTATGAAGACAAGATCCAATGTGGACCCATAGTCTGTGGTGGGTCCATCAATAAGTTGCTTATAGCCCAGTTTGTGTACAAGAAGCTTCTGTAGGGTCATTTTGTCAGTAGAGGAGGACATCCAGTCCATGTTAAAATCTCCTAACACAATAGCTGTTTGTGCATTGAGATGCTTTGTGTGGATAGATGATAATGTCTTACACAAGTCTCTGACACTGACCGATGGTGGTTTGTATATGGCCAGAAAGACAATATCCGGGAAAGCACAAACTTTGAACAGTGCAGCTTCTACCTTGTGACAAGAGTGCGGGTTCACATTCCTAGGCTACACGGTTGTCGAGTTAGAGCGCAGACAAGGTTTTCGCAAAGGGTCGGGCCGTGACCTTGACCTTTGACCCTGTGACCTTGAAATCAATAGGGAACATCCTTGACCCATGGGGTGTCCAGCCATGAAGTTTGACATTCCTAGGTGAGACGGTTGTGGAGTTAGAGCGCGGACAAGGTTTTTGCAAAGGGTCGGGCCGTGACCTTGACCTTTGACACTGTGACCTTGAAATCAATAGGGAACATCCTTGACCCATGGGGTGTCCAGCCATGAAGTTTGACATTCCTAGGTGAGACGGTTGTCGAGTTAGAGCGCGGACAAGAAATTGTCCACAGACAGACGGACAGACAGACGGACGGACAGCGCCATACCATAATACGTCCCGTCACGACGGGCGTATAAAAACTTTGCATCACGGGTGCAAAACTCAACTGCTGAAGGGTTGAGCCACTTGTTCTTCGTTCTGTTTGTTGTTATGCAGTCCTACATCAATATCTAAAAGCCCCCAAAAAAAGTAACAAGAGCTCCGCCAGCGGGGCAAAATACGCCCGTACTTTGAATTATTGTATATAGAATTAAGTTAGAATTTGTCAAACCTAGTTAAAGATGAATTGTTGGTGCAGTTTGGAAGTTTGACATTCCTAGGTGAGACGGTTGTCGAGTTAGAGAAGAAATTGTCCACAGACAGACGGACAGACGGACAGACGGACAGACAGACGGACGGATAATCAATAGGGAAATCTGGCTCTTGCAGTAGGAGTATGAGTATGACATCATCACATTCTAGAATCGGAATTCCACCAATCAGATTGCAGCAACAGAACTTAAAGACACTACAAAGCTTTAATGTGTCAAAGCTCAAAGAAGCAGAGAATGTGGGTTGTTCTCGCTTTCAGCAGCAGAACATTTGAGAAGAGAGTTCAGATCTACGGCACGTAACAGTGTAAATCGTTGTAGAGAAAGATGAAATTGGTTTTCAGTTCAAGCATGGAACCAAAAAAATCTAGAAAATCCTTTTCAAGTTTGAGAAGACAGTGGTCTAGACGTTCTGGATTATCATCGTCTGGATCAAGTGAGGCAAGTTCACCTGAGCTCACCCCGCTAATCTCACCAACCTCATCGACCAGAGCACTGCCATGGGGACATGGGCCCAAACCAAAGTTCTTTCGCACCCCTTGCTCCTGGATCAAATGGTTTTGCAAAGACAGATGGGAAAAGTTTAAGAAATGGAAAAGTGAGAACCCGTTCTCTATGATTATTATCTATTACTTCTTACCTCGTGTCCTTTTCATTGTCCTTGTGTATATTTTTGTTTTTGCGTGCCTATAAATGTTTGTCTTTGAGCATAGAACAGGACGACAGCAGTGTTGTTTAGGTTTCACATCTGGTCACTGTTACGTTTCCTTTGCTAGGGAATATATGTAATATATATAATATATGTATATGTAGTGTATATATATATGTATATATATATAGAATATGTATATGTATGTATATGTGTATATATATATGTATATATGTGGTATATGTGTATGTGTGTATATATAATATATATGTATATATATATATATATATATGTATATATATATATATGTGTATATATATATATATATATATATATATATATATACCAGAGAAATACCAGGGGCTCAAAGAAGAGCTGGAGAGGGCCTGGAAGGTGAAAGCATCGGTGGTGCTCCGGTTTCCCCCATCAACCTAAAACATGCAGCACCCCCATGAACTAACATCAAGGACCATGTTGTCCACCCTCCTGTGGGTTCACCACCTGCAGAGGGGTTCATAGGGGGGGTCAGGTGCTATGAGTATTGGGCCGCAAACCTGAAGTCACATAAAATTGATACCACTGACCTACAGCATGGATCGATACAAAAATATACAATAAAATACACAAATACAGTATACCTTATATATATATCGGCGCATGCCCCACATGTTTTGCCTCTTCATGAAGACAAAGCTTCAAAGACTTCAAAGCTTTGAAGTGTCCACAGACGGACGGACGGACGGACAGCGCCATACCATAATACGTCCCATCTTAGAACGGGCGTATAATAATTGACTTCATGTCATTTCAGACGCCACACCTTTGTCAAAAAAAAGGAAATTGACTGACATGGGATTAGAAACTCAGCCCAAAAGATCTTGTCCTGAGAAAACAGACCCAATGAAGAGAGTGGCTACGCCTAGAGGTACGTTACAGGATAAATACACAGAGAAATACTGTATATTTAGATGTATACACTAAACCGGGACTAGACCACTACCACTACTATTACTACTGCTACTACCACTACTACTACTACTACTACAACTGCTACTGCTATTACTACTACTCCTACTACTACAGGATTACCATTATTACACAAAGACCAAAAGTACACATAGGACTAAACCCAGGTAATAGCTAAACCAGGACTACAATTGGACCAAAATATAAATCTAGACCCAAAGCAGGACTAATCCAGGACTGAAACCAATAAATCTTAGGTACAGCTAAACCAAACACGGTTAATGTGTTCTTGGGCAAGACACGTCTGGCCTACATGTGAATGAGAGCTGTCATTAATGGATGATCATACTAATAATTGTTTTTTTTCTGTAAATGAACTCAGTAAGCGACCTCAACCTGACGTACGAGGAGCATGAGGTTCTCGGAGAGGGCGGATTTGGCTCTGTGTTTGCCGGTGTCCGGATAAAAGACCAACAACCGGTAAGATATACGCTTTTCATCATTTACTGAACTTCAAATGCATAGTTAACATGAGCTAAAATGACTTAAAGCGCAGTAAGTAATTTTTCATGTAGAGGGTCTGTCTCCATGGAGATGTAGTTTCTTCCTGAAGACTGTTAAATTCAGAATATTAGACGTTATCAAAGAAAAATAATATAAAATGTGTGAATGTACCTATATTTTCACATTTTCAGTTCACTACATGATATAATGATGTTCTAATTTCTCAGGTGGCCATTAAACGCATCAGGAGAAAAAATGTGGAATTTGTTCCAGTGGTAAGTGAAATTTTTGTTGTTATATTTTCATTGGTATAGTTTTAAATTAATGATGAATTCACTGATACCAAATATGATCACGGATGGAGGTATCAAAAATATTACAGTATTGTGATCTTTGCCTTAGTATTACTGTATGTAATTGAACAAAAATCACTTGCACTAATATTTGACACTGCATTTACCTCTGACTGTGTAATAATCTGTTTTGTTTCCGTTTTCCACTTCTAGACCATTGAAAAGGAGGTGTTCACTGTCCCCTCCGAGGTGGTGCTGATGACCAGAGCTGCTCCGGATCACGATTCGGTCGGACTGAACCCCTCGGTGAGCCTCCTGGACTGGTACCTCCAGGACCAGGGCCAGGAGGTGGTTCTAGTCATGGAAAGACCCACCCCATCCGAAGACCTGATACAATATATAATAAAGAAGAACGCACCACTGCCAGAGGTCCACGCAAAGGTATGCAAAAAAAAAAAAAAAAAATTCATGAAAGAATATACATACGCTTAAATATTTCTATCTTCTCAATCAGTGGGAACATTTGATAATCCAAGATATATTTTTATTTTTAGAGCAACTGTTTTATTTGGAAGACAAAGTACAATCGATTTGAAATGAACTCTTTCAATCTTCTCTCTTTCATTCTTGTTTTGTCTCATTCGTTTGACCTTTCTGTAGAAATTCTTCTCGTGCCACTTCTTCAGAGTTGAAGTTGTGGCTTCAAAAATGATAGAACCAAACCAAATATGTATTTGTTTATTTTATTTTGCATTTATTTGTAGCTACATTATCTTGGAAAAAAGTGTGAAATAACATGGAATTTAATCATCAGTCAAAGTCAGTGTTTCTCAAAATGTGGTGTGTGAGTTTCTGGTCCTTTGCAGTTGTTGTTTGAATTTGAATTAATTGTATTCTTATTTTGTCATATAGTTTCACTTTAGATCAACTTGTTTAAGCTCAATATTATGATTTAAAATGTCCATAATAATAAAAAATGCATGAGTAGAATAGTAGAATAGTAGTAAGAAAGCCTATATAGCAGAAACCAGCAGCTCTTCTTTAATCTCACATATAATTCATGTCATTTTCAGTACATTTCAGTGACTTTTCTCATCCACGTTCTTCTTATTGTCCGGCAGGAGCTGATCCGCCAGGTTGTAAACGCACTGGTGGATCTCCACTCAAAAGACGTGTTCCACAGGGACCTTAAACTGGACAACCTCCTGGTCCAGGCCACAGAGTCCGGCCCCAGGATCAGGATTATAGATTTTGGCTGTGGCTGCGACCCCCAGTCAGAGCCCTACTACAAGTACAAAGGTAATATTCCTAACCAACTTAGCAGTAATAGCAGCAGTAGTAGTTCAAATACTAGATCATTAAAGGTGCCTCCCTACTTATTTCTATGTGTTTCTCTTTGTTTTTCAGGAACACCAGAATTCGCACCCCCTGAGGCCCACACGTCTAAAGGCTACTGCGCTGGTCCTACGTCAGTGTGGCAGACGGGGACGCTTCTCTACGAACTGCTGCGCTCTAATCATGACAAAGTGTTCAGCACGAAAGCCTTTATGAAGGGTTTTCCCTTCATTGGGTTCCTCAGTCTGAGCGGAGTGTCACAAGGTACGAGCAGAGAAATCCACACATTATTTAGACATGATTTAGTCTTCCTGTCATTAGAGAAAACATTCAAGGTGCACTGGGAGAAGCTTTTCAAGGGAGGGTGGCAGCTTGCTCTTATTGCTATGCCATGTTCCTCAGTATTACATAAGGGGGCACCACCAGACCAAGTTACAAGTCAGATCTGTGCAGTGTCGATACATTAATGCATGTTTTTCCCCATATTTTTGAGCGGTGAATCCATCCGTAATAGAATAAAGTTAAGTTATATGGCACCGTGGAACATTCCAGGCAAAGTCATAACATTTCCATAGAAACAAGCAGGTGGCGGACCTCCATTTGAAAAGACAGATTCCACAGTTCACCCTTAAACAATGCACAAAGTATCTAAAGAATGGACCATAAGAATTGGGAAATGTAATTGTCAAAGGCACAAATAGCACCGATCTTTCTCACATCTTTAATATTGTCAACAGAAGGTTTTGTTACTGAAGAACTTCACTCACAGGGGGAAGAGCAACCATGAAATGTAACCTTCTCTTGTGTGTTTGTTTTTGCAGAGTGCAGTGACTTCCTCCGGGCCTGTCTCACACTGGATCCAAACCAGAGAATAAGTTTGACCCAGTTGAGCCTCCATCCCTGGTTGCGCTCAGTTTAATAACAGTGCATGGTATTCAGCACCATGTACATGCTGCTTGTAAATAAGTTCTAATAAATTAACTTGCAACAACACATGTGTGAAAAGTGTTTATTATATGGAGACGAGGCGGGTTGGCTGGGTTGAGACTCAGGGTGGGGGTTCAGTCTCAATCTTCACATGGCCCAGCAGGAACGGGCCCCTCCTCTTAGGCGTCTTATGTCTGGAAGTGAACAGATCGGGGTTGGGAGGGTGGGGTCGAGTTATTTGGGACAAACTGGGTTGCTGGGATAGGCTGCTACAAATAGGCTCCTGGGAAATTGAGGTGTGGGGGAAGTGAGCTGTGATTTGCTGGAGAGGAGGCGAGGGCGGTTGAGGCGTGGTCCTGCTCCTGAACATAAGTTAATCATATTATCTTTATGTGAAAGTGAGCCAAACGTACATGCACTGAATATTAAGTATTTGACAGGTTTATTTCATATAAAATAATGATCCACTGGTGTCAGATTATAAGTATGAGGCAGACATACATCTTTTGTATGGTGATGGTGAACTTAGGTCACTCACTTATACTTTTAGATAACCTTATCGTAGTCAATAAACTACACTGTCACGGGTTCGTTCGGACAAAATAGAAGAAAAAAAATGATGGCGCAGTCGGATACTTTTCTTAAGTTGATTTTTCCTTTATTCACACCACAGCCCAATGTGCAAAGTGCAAATATTTACAGTGAAACATGTCAAACAAAAAGAAAGTATTTACAATAGAGCTCACAGCAGCCAGCACCCACATAGTCAGGCCAAGGACAGACAGCCTCCAGATTGAGCAAAGCTCTCCCTTATATACCCCTTAGCCCCTCCCCTTTGGGCTAACCAATTAACACAGTGGGGTTTTAAGTTTGAAATCAATGCCCAACTGTAACCATTATAATTGCTTCGGGTCGGGCCGGGCTTCTTTCTCGCTGACTTTTTAAAAATAAATAAACAGTTAAATTTGTGCGCTCTGCGCCTCCTGTAACAGGAGCCGCAGAGCCAGCGCATGCTCTGTGCACGTGAACGACGCCCTCTTAATAATCTTCCCCTCCGCAGGTCCGCATGAAATTTCGGGTTTGCTTCGGGCTCGGGCCTGCAAATCAAGTTAATTGGTCGGGCTCGGGTCGGGTTTTAATACCCGCGGGTCGGGTCAGGCTGGATTTTTTAGGCCCGATCTTACCTCTAATCAGAACTGAAAAAGATGTGAATTCCCAAACCTAACTAACCAGAACTTAACCCCTTCATTTGTCCAATCCAAATGGAAACACAAAACCTCACAAGATCATTTTAACATCTTGTAGCAATTTTATCTTTCTGTGCAAATATATTCTATGTATATTACACATTTCTATATCTGAAAGGTGTGAATAGATGTGGAATTTGACTACAATCTACAAATTCATACAAATCAAAGCTTGTCTCTCACAGTTTGTATTTTTTAATTTACAAAGTCTGTCTCTGAATCACAGCGGCCGACTGTTTTATTTCACTCACGTACAAACGAGACAGAGGAACATCTTTCATTTGAACATTTCTATATGTTTTTCTTCTGCGTGTGCCAAAAATACAATTGCAATTTTGAGCCTTAAATTGTAGCAGGTCTGTTCTGAATGTTCGTACATCGCCAAGGTAATTAGGAACATCACACCGTGCCTAATTTATGTTTTTCACAACAGGATTTTGACATAAAAAAAACTTGTTTTGCTAACTTAAATTACATCGTTGTTTTCTTATAATACAACCACAAAAAAATTATTACATTAGATTAAAACTGCCACACAAAAAAGTGTCATTTTAAAAATAGTTTCTTCATAAAAAATAAAAAAATCTATTAAAAAAAATGAAAATTGAATTATGTTTTGTTTCAGTCATGCTGCAGCTTTATAGTCAGTGTCGGCCTCCAGTGCTCAAAATGCTTGGTTCCACTTCATGATGTCATCAGGTAGTATTCCAGAAGAACTCCTCTGTGTTTTTAAAGTCCAGTCCCCTTTGCTACACTCTGACCATTGTCTTCACTGCACATCTACTTACTTTTGCTATTAAAACTCCCCCTTTTACCCCCGAAATGGACTTAATATTAACTTAAATCCTCAACCGCCCACTCCTCCTCACCAGTGAACCTCAGCTCACTTCGACCACAATTCTAATTTCCCAGAAGCCTATTTGTAGCAGACTATCCTGTCTTCCCAGCTTGTCTCGACTAACTCGACCCCACCCTCCCAACCCCTATCTCGTTCTTCTTTCAGACATAAGACGCCTACGAGGGGGGTCCCATTCCGACTGGGCCCAGTGACAATTGAGATGGAATTCCCACCCATGAGTCTCAACCCAGCCATCTCCACCCCGCCTCTTACACTTATTAATAAACGTTTTCATTTTCGCACAATGTTGTTGGTAGTGAATGAAGTGAACATCCTTTTTTTTAGTACAACCTGTTATTTCAGATTATAAGAGATTATTCAAACGTGAAAACACCACTCATGGTATATTTTTAAGGAGGTAACACTGCAGCTTGTCTTAAATCTCACAAGAGTTCATTTTGTGCAGTGTTGGACCTTTAAAAGTTCAGTGTGACCTTTCCTGAGGATCCATCACCTGCTTGCCTCCACAGAGATGTTATTGCCTTTTCAAAATGTGCCACTCTACGGACGCAGCAGCAGCCGTGATGCCTACCGGCCATGTGAAGGGTCAGGTCTGTGGAGAAGCAACACTTACTCACATTTTTCAAGGTATAAGCCATAAAAAGTAGTTCTTGAGATCAAAATAAGTCAGCTGTGGACTGTCTGCAGAATGAGAAAGCATTTTATTTGCATTCTCGTCTGATGTTCAGGAAGTGCGTGTTAGCATACAAGCTGTTGTTACCTTCACTTTCACATTAAAAGGTGTATTACGCAACATTTTGGTTGGGAATCCGTGACCTGCTTGTTTCTATGGAGAGATCATTGCTCTGCTTTGAATGGTCCACAGTTTGACATTAAACATTTCAAGTCAAGTTTCATGTACTGCTATATGAAGCGCCATCTCTGATTTTTACCGTCTTAAAAACAGGAAAAACAGAATAATTTCATTTTAAACAGTTTGCCGTGGTCCAAAGTTCATGAGCACTTTTCACACTTTTCACAGTTTTCACACTTTTCACAGTTTTCACACTTTTCAGAGACCAGAGTGAAGCTTAAAGGTGCATTGTGTTTGTCCATGGGGATGTTATTGATTTGTCTGGAATGTTTCACAGTACGGCATTATAAACCTTTCTGTCTTCATGGAGACCAAACCAGACCAAGTTACAGGTCAGATCTGTGGAGAGGTGACCCCGCTCACAGACAGAATGTCTGTTCTTTTTTTTTGAGCTCTAAAATCACCTGTAATTGAATAAATGTAAAGTAAAGGGTCCGTGTATCATTCGTTCTTTAGAATTTAAATTGAGAAAGAAAAACAATAAAATGGGAAAGTTTGTTATTTCATTATTCCGTTTTAGTGTCCAAAAAAAAAAAAGTTGACTCACTCACGGCGCGCTGAGTAGTAACTTCCGGGGCATAAAAACCAGAGAGAATAAAATATCAAAATTAAAATAGTCACGATATTCAACTGAACAAGACAGCAAAAATATTTGCAGCTGATCCGTAAAAATAAGCCTGCTGATCTGGGACCCGGGGCCTGATTTTTGATTGGTGTTATTTGAAATAAACTTTAAATTAAATATAGGAAAAGGAGGTCAAAATCCGTACGGAACGGAATAATGAAATAACAAACTGTTTTCCCATTTTATTGTTTTTCATTCGTAATTTAAATTCTAAAGAACAAATGGTACATGAATCCCTTTAGTTTACATTTATTCAATTACAGGGGGATTTATAACTCAAAAATAGCTAGAAAAACAGGCATTCTGACTGAGAGTGGTCGCCTCTCCACAGATCTGATCTGTGACTTGGTCTGGTTTGGTCTCCATGAAGACAGAAAGGTTTAATGCCGTACTGTGAAACATTCCAGACAAATCAATAATATTTGTCACCTTTAAGCTCCATTCTGGTCTCTTAAAAGTGTGAAAATTGCTCATGAACTCACGTCTTTGGACCACGGCAAACTGTTGAAGATGAAATAATTCTGTTATTCATGTTTTTGAGATGGTAAACCTCAGAGACGGCGCTTCATATAACAGTACATGTGCGGTATCTGGTCATACTTCACTTCTCCTCTTGGATGGACAGCTCCGGACGCCCCTTCACCACCTCTGTACGACCCAGCACACAACCCCCGGCCCCGCTCGCTCCCAGAACCTGCCATTGTGCCGCGACTCCTCACCGACAGAAAGGACAGGCAGAGGGTGATGAAATGACACGCGAGGAGAAAAATTTAATGAAAAGAAGAGCGAGAGGAGACCTTTTTCTGACAGAGAGGCGACATGACAGTGTTATGGAGGGAGAGACCAGGACATGTACGCTCGGAAAAGAGGGAAAATACAGTGAGAAAATATGAAACGTGAGTATTACATTTTTATGGGGTTTCATTTCATAAACACATAATATTTTTAGATCATGTTACTTTGATGAAGTGGTACACAGCAAACAGTGGAGTGTTAAAACTACTCTCACAGAATCAATTTTAACATTTTGTCAGACTCTATATGAGTCCAATCTGTTTAAGAGTTAATTTACCAGTTTTTTTCTTTTTTTTTTAATGTTCATTACGCAACACTGGACCAAAGTTCCTGTTTAACCCTGAAATCAAGAGTTACATTAATGTTTTGAGAGGAAACGGATAACACTTTGTAGGGTGTTGTGGAATTTCTAAAGTACAAAGAACAAAACTGAGAAGTTGTCTTAAATCAAAGAGTCTGATTTATTCCAACAATTGTGCCACAATCCCAGCCCTGACTGTCCCTAACAGAGCGTCTCTCCCTGTCTCTGTGTTTACAAGAACCATATATACCATATATATCATATATACCAAGAGATTCACAGACAGGAGCTTAGCTCCCAAACAGCATCAAGGATGAGTCAGACACAAGACTGGGTTATTGAAGTCAAAATAAAATAACATATTGAAACAAGCTGAATTCAACAAAGACATAATTAAAGGAGATATATTCTGACTAAGTGGTCTGTTGTATTTTAAAAGTCCTCGAATGAACCCTCAGTTATGATTAATAACCATGAGGTTAACCTATGCCCCAATCATGGAATATACACGACTTATATAAAGTGTCTACATGAAGATTAAAGATGATTATTTAAACATTTCCATAACAAGGGTTATCCTGAATTAGCTAAACAAGACACAGAGGTGTTTTATTTTTATACGCCCGTCGTATGACGGGACGTATTATGGTATGGCGCTGTCCGTCCGTCTGTCTGTCCGTCTGTCTGTGGACAATTTCTTGTCCGCTTTCTAACTCGACAACCGTCTCACCTAGGAATGTCAAACTTCATGGCTGGACACCCCATGGGTCAAGGATGTTCCCTATTGATTTTAAGGTCACAGGGTCAAAGGTCAAGGTCACGGCCCGACCCTTTGCGAAAACCTTGTCCGCGCTCTAGCTCAACAACCGTCTCACCTAGGAATGTCAAACTTCCAAACTGCACCAACAATTCATCTTTAACTAGGTTTGACAAATTCTAACTTAATTCTATATACAATAATTCAAAGTACGGGCGTATTTTGCCCCGCTGGCGGAGCTCTTGTTACTAGTGCTGTCAATCAATGAAAATATTTAATTGTGATTAATGTCAGGAAATTACACACACAAAACAGTGTTGTGAGAATGACAGTGTTAAACTGAGATGACTACGTCTCAGCCCTGCGGAGAATACAACCTGCTACTGACTGAGCATTAACACCAGGAATCAAAGACACAACTCAACTTAAGTTTTTACGTGCATGGGGAGACAAGTGGCGCTTCTGACAGCTCGTCCCACTGGGTGCCCAACTTCGGAGCTTCCCTCAGTCTATTCCAAATCCAGTTGTTTCTCCGTACATTTTATTAAGTTCAGCATGAGCGGCTCCTTACCATCAGGGCAGGGCGTACCCATTTAAACAGTGTAATACAGTTTCTGCACATAAGCAAAACAATAGATAAACTTCGTGAGACTGACCTTGTGTCTGTCCGATACTGCAGGAGGGGATGCGATACAGCGGCAGCTGTCTCCACCTCCCCCTCCGCAGCCAGGCAGCCAAGGCCGAAAACTTTCCATGAGCTTACTCACGTGAAATATTGTACATGATTATTCTTCAGCACAATAAAGGTGGTTTCTTGTACTACATAATACTAAACTGCATGTATTTACAATTTGACAACAAACTTCTTTACAATAGCTTTCACAATTAATCTCATAAATGTCATACTTAACTTACGATAAATGGCAAATTGCACATTTTTGTCCCTTGAATAATCATTTTAATACTCTTATCAACATGTGGACAGGCTTTGTGCAAATGTTTTCTTTTTATACGCCCATTGTAAGACGGGACGTATTATGGTATGGCGCTGTTCGTCCGTCCCTCCGTCTGTCTGTCCGTCCGTCCGTCTGTGGACACTTCAAAGCTTTGAAGTCTTTGAAGCTTTGTCTTCATGAAGAGGCAAAACATGTGGGGCATGCGCCGATATATATATAAGGTATACTGTATTTGTGTATTTTATTGTATATTTTTTTGATGACTCAAGGTCACAGGGTCAAAGGTCAAGGTCACGGCCCGACCCTTTGTGAAAACCTGCCCGTCGCTCTTGCTAACTGTGATCGTTTCCATCTCTGTCTTTTTATCTTCCATCTCTGTCCTTTTATGTTACGTGCCGTAGATCTGAACTCTCTTCTCAAATGTTCTGCTGCTGAAAGCGAGAACAACCCACATTCTCTGCTTCTTTGAGCTTTGACACATTAAAGCTTTGTAGTGTCTTTAAGTTCTGTTGCTGCAATCTGATTGGTGGAATTCCGATTCTAGAATGTGATGATGTCATACTCATACTCCTACTGCAAGAGCCAGATTTCCCTATTGATTATCCGTACGTCTGTCTGTCCGTCTGTCCGTCTGTCCGTCTGTCTATGGACAATTTCTTGTCCGCGCTCTAACTCGACAACCGTCTCACCTAGGAATGTCAAACTTCCAAACTGCACCAACAATTCATCTTTAACTAGGTTTGACAAATTCTAACTTAATTCTATATACAATAATTCAAAGTACGGGCGTATTTTGCCCCGCTGGAGGAGCTCTTGTTAAACTGTGGGTGAGGGTCCAAAAAGGGGTGCAGAGTGTTTAAGTGCAGTACTAAATGAATATTAATCCGATAAAATGTGTTTGTTATACGCCCGTTGTGTAAGACGGGACGTATTATGGTATGGCGCTGTCCGTCCGTCTGTCCGTCCGTCCGTCCGTCTGTCTGTCCGTCCGTCCGTCCATCCGTCTGTGGACACTTCAAAGCTTTGAAGTCTTTGAAGCTTTGTCTTCATGAAAGATCTGAACTCTCTTCTCAAATGTTCTGCTGCTGAAAGCGAGAACAACCCACATTCTCTGCATCTTTGAGCTTTGACACATTAAAGCTTTGTAGTGTCTTTAAGTTCTGTTGCTGCAATCTGATTGGTGGAATGCCGATTCTAGAATTCTATATACAATAATTCAAAGTGCGGGCGTATTTTGCCCCGCTGGAGGAGCTCTTGTTCTAAATTGCAGCTGTGTTTGTCTCCCCCAACCATAGAACTATAACAAAATCCATCCATCCATCCATCCATCCATCTTCTCCCGCTTAATCCGGCTGGGTCGCGGGGGCAGCGTGCTGCCCAATACTCATAGCACCTGACCCCCCCTATGAACCCCTCTGCAGGTGGTGAGCCCACAGGAGGGTGGACAACATGGTCCTTGATGTTAGTTCATAGGGGTGCGGGCATGTTTTGGGTTGATGGGGGAAACCGGAGCACCCGGAGGAAACCCATCCAGACACGGGGAGGAACATCTATTATTAAAATGTATTATAGATCCAGGGCTGTACTGTTTACATGTGGCAGCAGCAGAGCTAATGCTTTAGTGGAGAAAATAAGTCCAGCAGCAGAAGTATCTATTAATAAATAGTGAGGCAGATATGAGTCCTGCAGCCATACGCTCCTCCGTGAGTTTATGGAGATAACAACAGTTCAGAGCAGTGAGGACAGGAGGAGAGAGGCTGAGAAAATTATGTCTACTGTCTTCTGACACAAGGGGAAGTTGAATGAACACTAGGGGAAGTTGAATGAACAATAGAGGAAGTTGATTTCACTTTAACCATATCCATCCATCCATCCATCCATCTTCTCCCGCTTAATCCGGCTGGGTCGCGGGGGCAGCGTGCTGCCCAATACTCAGAGCACCTGACCCCCCCTATGAACCCCTCTCCTTTAACCATATCATCTTTGGCAAATAACCCCAACTTGAATCCCCATTTCTTTCAAATAGGTAGAAGACCACTAAAAAAAAAAAATAAAAAAAACCTGAAATTTTAACCCTCCAGATTTTGTTGTGCAGTTTTATACTTTACAAATACTTTTCATCTGTTGTTCAGTCGAAATTGGATGATTTCAGCGCTGGAATTGTCATATGATTCTACGTGTATAGAGTTTTAAAACACAGCAAAATTACAAGCTGTTTTCATGTGTGAATGAAACAAAACACAACTCCAGATATGTTTTTGATGAGGAAACATTATAACACAGATCAATAAAAGGCGTAATATAGATGCATGGATAACATAACCACTTCAGGCATGTTTTTAATGAGGGAACAATGTTATATAATGGTAGAACGCTTTAAAAAGTCAATTTGGCATAGCAGTCCCTTTAAAATGGTCGAAAGCTTTAAACTTAGTTGACTTTTTTTCTTTTTGTAGGGAGAAGAGGCAGACCAGCCATTGATGTTACCAGAGAACACATTGAATTTCTGCTGAAGCAAGGCCACACAATTGCAAAAACTGCTGAAATACTGGGATGCTCCTCATCATTTTCATACAAGAAGTCAAAGTTGATGGGTATACCTGTTAGAAATATGGTGTCTGCAATAGATGATGGTGAACTGGAACAACGTGTGAGGCAACTTCAGAGCCAATATCCTAATTCTGGAAATGAGGTAATTGGTGGTCTCTATATTTGGGCTGTATTTAATTCACATTTGTGTGCCATTGTTTTGTGAGCATCATGTGAATTTACATCTTTTCAAAAATCTGTTTCAGATGATGAGAGCCCTGTTGCGCACACAGGGTGTGCTTGTTACACGGTCCAGGGTGCGTGAGATGTTGACACGGGTGAATCCTACTGCTGCTGCAAGGAGATGGAGCCAGACAGTTGCAAGACGTATTTATCATGTACCTTACCCCAATAGTTTGTGGCACATTGATGGGAACATGCGTCTCATAAGGTTATTATTACCAGACTTGCCATATTTTTGTATATTTTGAAAAGAACTTCAGCAAGTGAAAAACTGGAGTTTACAGGTATATTGTTTCCAGACTACTGTCAATAGCATCATTTTCAAGTAATATTTATTTTTCAACCTTTCTAGATGGGGCTTCGTGATTCATGGTGCAATTGATGGATACTCCTGCCTGATTACGTACCTCAACTGCAGCACAGACAATCGTGCCACAGCAGTGCTTTGTCAGTTTTTGAAAGCAACATGCATCTATGCCCTACCGTCAAGAGTCAGATCTGATCATGGTGGTGAAAACATCCTTGTGGCTTTATTTATGCATCTAGTTCAAGGACCTGAGCACAGAGGTTTCATAACCGGACAATCAGTTCACAATCAGAGAATTGAACGCCTTTGGCGTGATGTATTTTTGCATGTGTTGCAGCACTTTTACCTCACGTTCTACTCCTTAGAGGATGCAGAGGTTCTAAACCCAGATGATGATGTCCACAGACTTTCACTGCACATTATTTATCTTCCTGAGATTCAAAATAGACTGGAGCAGTTTAGACAGGCCTGGAACCTCCATCCATTGCGAACAGAAAACAATCACACACCAACTCAACTCTGGACAGAGGGCATGCTCAAAAGCATTGCAGCAGACAGCACAGCTGTCAACAATGTGTTTGGAGAAAATCCCTACAGTGACCAAAACATTGATGCCATTCTAGCACAGTATGGAATTCAAACACTGCCTACAGTTGATGAGGAAGAGTTCCCAGCTGTTAATGTAGAGCCACCTCAACTCATCCTCACTCAGCAACAACAGACATCTGTATACAATGCAATCCAGCACATTTCTGATCTAAAGATAAAATATCAGGCCTGCTGTACTGCAGTTGCCAGTGTTTTGCAAGCTCAGGTATAGTCTAATTCCAAGCCCAGAGACATAAGTTTATTGTTTGCATAGGCCATAACATTCAGGATGGAAAGACATTTTTAGTTTCACCAGCTTTGAGTGGTATTTTCTGTTTAAATAAAGTGGTGTGGGTGGGTGGTACAGGTGATGCAGTTAATGCCTGATGAAATAAATTTGTGGGTGCCAGTCCAGCCTGATGTACTAAATTTGTGGGTGCCGTTCAGACAGCACTGTTGGTATTGTGTACAATTGTTGGCTGATCAATATTGTTACTGTTTCTTTCCATTGTGTTATGACTCACGGAAAAAGTGGGAAAATATGTAATAACTGACACTTCACTGTCAAATAAAACTTTATGTATGAACAAACATGACCTTGAGGTTTAAATGAAAAAATTAGCAAGCTAATTCAATATGGATACTTGGAAAAGTGGTGGAGGCTGTAATTATTTTGAATGGGATTCACAAGATGAATAAAAAAGATGAATAAACTGGTAAATGTATGGACATATGGAATATTTAATGGCTTCAATGGCGCCTTCAAAGGTCTGTCCATTTGCTTGTATGGACTTCTGTCCCTCAAGTACATAAGGCAAACATATTGACAATTACCATGTCACCATAGTAGCCTTGAATTATAAGCCCACCAAATGTCTTTTTTTTTAAAGAATAAAGTGAAAACCTCAATACTGAATAACTGAAGTGAACTGTTACTCATGCAAAATGTACAGATTTACTGCACCCAAAAAGACTGCATGAGATTCAACGTCAAATTCTGTATGAGAACTGGTAAACACAAATGAACACTAAATTTCTAAAGTTTTACACACACATTGACATCATGCACGTCCAAAGGTTGGAGCTTGCAAAATTCCCTCCATCATGTATTGTTTGAAGGCTTCATAGGAAGAGTGCAGAGGCAGGCTGAGTACAAGAGCACAAGTATTTGCTTCTGGGAAGATTCTGTTGCCCTCATGAAGGAACTGAATTTGTGGACGGTGTGGAAATCCTAGTGGAGGCACTGTTGAGGCTCCGGATGCAAACTCCAATACCTTCTCAAGGGTGACTGGACTGCATTCTCCTTCTGTAATAAGGAAGTAGCGAGAAACAGTAATTCAGGCCCCTTAAAATGTGTTTTTAGGCAATATTGCCAAGGCCTAGTCTTTTGCATGTTACTTTGGAGCAATTTGGAAGTTGCATACTGACATTAAGGACTTTTCACAGTATCAGCATTTATTTTCATGCCAACCAGGACACCAAAATGACCATTAAAATTTGTACTTATGAAGTCCATGTACAACAAACAGCATACCTTCAATATCAATTAACCAGTCACGCCAAAAGCAGATGGTCATGTTTTCTCGGTCTCTCCTGTTGCTGCCCTGCACAGAGAAGTCCACCTGAAATAAAATGCATAGGTCCTTCGCCTGTAGTGGAAGCTCCTCACTGACAAACATGTTGTAGAATACAGCCGGATTCTTCCTCAGTTCCTCCAATAAACCCAGGGTTTTTAACCCCTCTGCAAACCTATAAAAACATGTGACAATGTGTGAATCGTCCTGGGCCAATGATGTTCATTTTCTGGACAGATAAGAGAGGTGAGGCACTTATTTACTGGTCCAGGGCAGTCGCCAATCTTCCATTGATGAAGAAGTCTGCAGCTGACTGGACAAGGGAGTCCTTCTCCTCCAAGCTGGACACATGTCTTAAGGCACCTACAATGCTGAGACTATCTGCTGCTTCTACAATTGCACTGTTCGCCTCTTGGACGGTTGTTGCTTCCTGTATCTAAAAAAGGGAAAGCCAGAAAGAGATAGAGACAGAGAGTGCAAATTTGGCTTGTAAGGATGCCTTCCCAATATAAATTAGATGTTTAGCAATATAGTGCAAGTGAGTGAGGATGTTCGAAAATCCTCACGGCTGTAGCCACAAGGCCAAAAGCTGAGTGGCACAGGTAACCACAGCCGTGAGGATATCTATAAACAGCCATGAACACGAGCGCTATATTGCTTTTACACAACAGTTCCACTTGCATCTGAACATGTTTGAAGCAATTCATAAATAATAGACAGCCAACAGCGCTGTGTCACAGTAATGTACATTCAATGTGCAACACCTTTCTCCTACTGACCTTAAGTAACTGTTCCCTGAAAGTATGGTCACCAACTTCATCCACTGTGGCCAGGGGTGTTGGTATCCCACAGATTTGATAGAAAAGCCTTTCGGAAAAGAAGTGTGGACCGACTCCTCCATGGATGACACACACAGAAATCATTTTCCCCACCCACATGTAAAGTTTAGTCTGCAAAGCTAAAATTAAAAGACATAAAATAGTAAAGTATTGCTCTACTGTAGTAATTCTTAAACATGTAATGTCTTAAAATGCTATGATTAATATTACTGCTAAGACAAACAATAAATGTTTATTGCACCTTTCAAAATGTATGAAAAGGCGTTTCAGTACATTAGAAGACGAAGAAATGAAAAATCATGGAAAAATCCTAAGAAAAATAATCCCAAGCCAAAATAATAATAATAATAGTAATAATAAATAAATAAATAATAAATAAATAATAATAATCATAATAATAATAAAATAATAATAATAATATGCAAGACTACACAGACAATAACAGGATGAAACCTGCCCCACAACTTAAAAAAAAAAAAAAAAAAAAAACACACACCACAGTATCACAGGAGAAATGAGGACAGGCCTAAGAGTTTGGGCCCTACCTTGAGTATCAAGAGACAACTGCCGGTTTCTCTCATGTCCCTCAAAGATATTTGACTGGTGGACAGCCTTCATCAACAGCCTTAGATACTCTCTTGTCGGGCCGCCGTCATCAATTGCCCCTTCAGCATTGTCAGCTTCATCCACAAACACAACATCCAATTTTGCTTCAGGGTTGAAGAACCTACGCTTGAATGCTCGCAGGCTACACAGTAAAACATTACTTCTGCACACATTTATTTGGTTGCTTATTGGACAAAAGCCTTCATCAACTCTGCTGGCCATTTTTTTCAGAATGGTCTGTAGATCAATCCTGCAACCAAAGAAGTTCATGCATTTTATTAATAAGCCAAGTATGCATCAAACGTTTTAACTACTTGATTAAATACAGAAAATGAAAAGTTAACACACTCATCCACAGGTCCTCCGGGGTGATGTGTTGACACAGGAGACTGAATTTGTGAAACTGTCTCATCTTATTCATCAACAATAATGATTGGTTCCTGGACAGGTGAAAGCTGAATGATCGCTTCATCATGAAGAGTCACAATTTCTTGTGGTTGTGAGAACAGAGTGAGCGGTGGCTGGAGAGAGGGCTCAGACAGCAGTGGCTGGAGAGATAGCACAGACACCCTTGGCTGGGTGGAGGTCTCACAAAGCGGTGGCTGGAGAGATGGCACAGACACCCTTGGCTGGGTGGAGGTCTCACAAAGCGGTGGCTGGAGAGATGGCACAGACACCCTTGGCTGGGTGGAGGTCTCACAAAGCGGTGGCTGGAGAGATGGCACAGACACCCTTGGCTGGGTGGAGGTCTCACACTGCAATGACTGACCACGAGATGTATGGTATAGGACATGAGCTCCATCATTTTGTTGATGTGAGAGATTTTCCTGAAGACAAACATGCACAATATAAGAGCCTGCAAAAACTCAACACATTCAGTTTTCACTTGAGACAGAAAATTGAATGCAACACACTCACCTGTATATCCTGATTTGAAAGCCAAAGTACATATAGAGTTGAGGATGCTTTTATGCCATGATCCATGATTGACCCGGTGGAACTGCTCTCAATTGATTTTGATGATATGGGGTCTTGCACCACAAAGATTTCACTGGCAATATCATGTTGTCCCACAAAGTCAAACAACATCTAAAAAGATACGAAACAGAGTTACACCCGTCAAGTTTTACAACACACTGAACCACTGAGAACCACTTTTCTCAATTTGAACACACATCACCTGAATTGGCTCCGACAAAATGAATTTCCTCATATTGATGTGTCCATTGGGATATTTAAATTTGATCACCACGCCATTGGAGGGTTCCTCACATGCGGACAGTCGCTGACGTCTTGCCTCAATGGCCTGAAATGTGATTGCTCTCATTAGAGGGGGCACGCACGCGCACACACGCAGACACACACACACACACACACACAGTTTATCAAGATAATACATTACAAACCTTTTGACGTCTGTCCTCACAGGCCTCATAGGCTAGTTTCTTTCACTGCTATTAAAAGAATACAATTCAAAATATGTATGCATTCCGTAAGAGAACGTAAATCATACATAAATAGAACTTTGAAGAATTGAATACCTTCTCCTGATCTGCCAACAAACTTGTATTATATTCCTGGTCTTGCTGGGCACGTATTCTTCGCCATTCTCGAAGAGCCTGAAGTAAAACATTAAAAACACAAAGCATTTCTCACAAATAAACATGAAATAGTACACAAAAATAAATAAATACTTAAAACAGATCCTATACAGTGTCATAATTGGTTACCTGATTTACAACCTGAGCTTGGGTACCCTCAGCCACAGGCACGGTCTCATGTTGTGCTGGAGCATTCGAGAGTGGTGGGAATGAATTCATGGATATGGCAGAGGATGTGGATGCCACCTGGTTGTACACAGAAAATCGTAATGATTTCTCCTTCAGCAAGAGCACACACATACACGTGTTGGAAATAAAATACATTATCAAATATCCACAGGTGGAAAAAAAAATAGGGAAAAAATGTTATGAGGAATGTAACTGCTCAGACATCACATAGAATAAATACATACATCTTAATACATATTCTTAAGAGACACAACCTCTGCAGTGATAAGTGACAAATACAAATATAAACAAAGTGGATAGTGGACATAATCTTTAGATGTGCAATCATTTTAAAATGGACCTGATCTGAAGCCATTCGTGAGGCCTCATCTACTGCGGGAGCTGCAAGTGGTAGGAATGAATTCTGGGATATGGCAGAGGGTGGTGATGTTACCTGAGGGTACAGAGGGTAACTCCAGTTATTGGCATAGACATTACAGAGAACACACTTATATGAATGTGGTATGACAATCCCTGTGTATATAATTCCACACCTGCCAGACAACAGCTCGTGGCACAATATACAGCCTGCTTTTGCCAACAGCTGTTTTTAGCTCCTTCACAGAATGAACTTGTAATTTCTGGATCTTGCGTCCTTTTCCTGTACGTGCCAATTCAAAGCCTACCAAATTTAAACTGATATGTGGGTAGCTTTGGCAAATAAAGTTGTTCAAATCAGATAAACTCCAGTTTAACACAATCTTTGAGTTTGTGCATCCAGCCTCCAGTGACTCATGCACAGGTTTTCCTGAAAATGAAAATGTAAACATTAATATAATGCTATAGAATGTAATATAATGTTCAATACGTCAGTTTCAAAGAATACATTTCACAAATCAAGACAGCCAAACTGTGTCGTCCTTTCCAGACATACTCGTAATAGTGTTGCGAAACCCTGGAAGTAGTGCTCTATGACTACCACAATGTAGCTTTGCGCCTAAATGCACCACCCAGACCCTCACACTACCCATAACCATCATTGACTTCAGACAGCAGATGCAAAAGGATTCTTTGGGAGGTATTCCTGGACACTTTCAAAGTGATGCCTTGGGATGAGAATGTTGCATAGGTGTAACTTAAAATGGCTACATGGAAACTTGTTGAAAGGCACCAAAGAGTAAACTGCTCTACAATATTTCTTTATAATAAATGTTGTATTTTAAATGTATTTTAACAGTCAAATGTTTCCCACTATAGAGATAGCATAACACATGAGACAAGACAGGCTCAAACTAACAAAATTCAAAGCAGCTCATTCTATAGTGTTCTTTAAGACGACTAGATAATGTGTAAAAGTAAATAACACTCAATTCTTATGTCCAATCTCACATTTACCTAATCCAAGTTTATCGAGTTCCTCAAGTTCTTTTGTGGGCGGCAGAACACCAATATCTGGCCCTGGAAGGAGGAAAAGTTTTACTTGCCAAGTAGGTTTTTCCCTGCGGCCAACCGATCCTCCTGTAAACAAAATATAACGGTCAGCAGTCATTGTTGGCGAAAATGTTTGCTCTCAAAAAGAATTGGCAGGCAATGTCTAGCATGCTTTTCGGTTTATGATCGAGCTTAAAAATTACCGTGCATCAGTGTTCACGTCAGATTTATGCGTGAGAGAGATTCAGCTAGACCATTTCACTTTAATAAAGACATACATGCTATTCGTGGACTAACCAACTTCCCTAGATGATCTATTGATTTCAGATGGAAACAGTAGCAAATAGGCAAATTAACACGAACAATGTGGTCAATGTTCGAGTTCCCTAGCGAACCCATTCAAAAAGCCTTTTGACCCTAAAACTAAACCACAGTCAATCTTAAAAATGCAGGTGTTGTCATAAGTTTGGCTGGCGTACATTCACAAAAAGACTTTAGCATGCAGTTTGGCAGCAGTTTGCTTTCAGTTAGCATAGCATTAAACAACACATTAGCCATTAGCCATCCTGCGTTTAAACCTTTGAGGAGTAGTCATGTGTGAACATTTGTAAAATTGAGAGTTCCCATTGTGATAAAATCTAAGGATTTTTTTTTACATAAAGCTGTATGAGCGCGATAGAATATTGGGGTAGAATTCTAGAAGGACATGGGAAAATAATTCACTCCTCAAAAGAGAAAACTTACCCCGAACTCGATGAACTTGACGGTGAAATAGTCGTCTTGTTGTGGCAAGCAGTGTGTTATCGTTTCTCGCGGCCAGCTCCTCTCTTGCACGGGCAGCAGCATTAAATAGTCTGTTAAAGACGCCTTCTCCGTCTGGCCGCTCCGACATGTTTCTTACAAGTAATTATTTAACACAACAGGTGGACGAAGGCGCTCTGCTCCCGCCAAAAGTGGGGGTGGGAGTAGGGGGTAATTTGCATACAGATATCTGCAATGTTATTTCGCCTAGTCAAAACTCTAATTCAAGATATCTGTAATTACATTTTGACTAGGCAGAATCAACGTTACAGATATCTCCCATTTCAGATATCTCTAATTAAAATTCAGTTCAAGATATCTATAACTTGATAATAGATATCTACAATTACATTATGACTATCCCTAACTCCACTTTGAGATATCTACAATGTAATTTCGACTAGTCATAATTCCAGGTACAGATATCTACAACTTCATTTCGCCTAGTCAAAACTTAATTTAAGACATCTGAAAAGGAACATATAGATATCTTGAATTGAACTAAATTAAAGATATCTTGAACTGAAGTTATGACTAGTCAAAATCAAATTGTAGGTATTTCAAACTGGAATTACAGATATCTATAATTCAGTTGCGGATATCCGTAATTCACATAATGGATATCTGAAACTGAATTGTAGATATCCGTAATGATGAACCCCATACAAATGAATGGCAAAAGTGACGTAATTTGCCCTACGAAGAATTTCCTTCTGGATATCGGAAATGACAATTACGGATAGGAAGAATGTAGTTGCGGATATCCGAAATGTTCTTTTTGACTAGGCAAAACTGAATTACAGATATCTGCAATACATATCCAGTTTAGCTTTTAAATGTTAAGATGGCTTGCCATAGTTGTGCGCTGATTTCCTCTCTCACTATCTCACCTCTGCCCCACATGGGGCCCACCGCCGAAATCGTCTTTTCATAGGCTATTCAGATCTGTCAATCATTTCCTGAAAGAACCAATGACTGAAGAGCTTTTGCCGTGGAACTTTCCCTCGGTCATGCGCAATACGGCGCTAACTGGACGCGCTCCTTTTGTTTCCCCGAGCTGTTGCGCGCCGCCGCGTAGCCGTACCGAACCATGGATACGCTTGTTTTGTAGCTAAGAGTGTGGAGAAAACAAACATACCCCACACCACTAACAGGAGCTAAGCGTTTAGCTATGCTAAGGACGCAGAGCGAGAGAAATAGAGAGATGCGTCGCTCATCCATTCAGACAAACACGGACTTTCTGGATTATTTCTCCACATGGAATTATTTTATGAAAAAAACAATTGGGTATTCTTTTTCTGTGGATTGTTACGGACTAATTGAGCACAGCTGAACCCGTTTCGGACCGACAGAACCAGCTCAAAGGTAAGAAATACAAATATGTTTTGAATATTTTCGGGAATTATAAGTTATGGCTCTTTGGGCTCGCTGTGTGGCATAACGTGAATGATATGGTTGTTTTACTGAGGAATTAAGCTTTCAAACGATGTATAGCATGTCAATAGTGGAAAAATAAGTACGGTGAATATCTGGCTTGACTTTTTAATGTTGTGTAATCGCCCGCCGGCGGGCGGGTGGGTGGCATGAGGTTTTAAACCACATTCCACATATAGAATGTTTATAATGGAGCCGTTACCATGACGACTCAACTTGGTGCTTCTAGATCTTCACCTCCGTTTGTCTCATTTCACCAAATCTTCTGCTCAAAGCAACACGCTTTTTTCACAGCTCCTACATTTTTCGCTCAATCTCTCCCAAAGTTTGACCAAAACAGCGTTTTTACCTGAGATACAAAATGGTAAGAAGGTTTTTGAAAGAAATATTTGAAATTTGTCACGTTTGTTGGGTGGAAGGAGTAAACTAGTCCTGGTGCCAAAAAGTGTGTTTTCATAAAAAGTATATTAGCTACAAAATATTTAAAGATATTTCCAGATTTATTACATGTTTGTTCATAAATATAAGAGAAAATTTCATGGATTTAAAAATTATTTATGAAAACACGTCCAGTTTACCAAGGCTCTACACTAACTTTTTTTTTTCCAGGAGCACACATGCCCCCAAGTTAAACATTTTAGGAGCACAGAAAAAAAAATGGGGGCACAAGTAGGTTTTCGTTTTGAACGTTTACTTCAGTGCAGAATTTGACACACTAACACCAATTTATTTGAATTAATTTTATACAAAAAATTATTATGACTGCACTTTCCCTGCATGATCGCAGTGTTTTTATGAATCTATCTCCATTTTATCTGATTAATATCCATTTAAGACTTAAAATAAGCCAAGCAAACTGTACTGAATTTAAACACTCTGTGCCCCTTTTTGGACCCTCACCCACAGTTTGAGAACCTCTTCTTTAAGAGAACTTCCACTGACACTAGAAAACTGCTTCAAAGTGAATAAAGTGGGTAGAATTTTTAAACCTGTATTTGCAAATTCTTAACTGGAGTTACATTCTCTTACTGGTTTTAAAGTGGTTTTTAACCTCTGCACATTTACCACACCAAACACACATTGTGCCAGATTTATTTGGCATTTTATTAGGCAAACTTCAGCCCACATATCGCCTGCTTTGTGTCGTAGGTCTGCTCTGTGCGGGCATTGACATAAAATGATGAGTTTTTACTTCGCGTTTCGTCCTGCTCTTCTAATCAGCGCTCATTGAGGAGAAGGTGCGCTCAAGGTGGAGAGAAGAGAGCGTGAAAGGCGAAGAGCGGCGCAGTGACGTGAGGCGGATGGACACGTGGGATGTTTAACCTGCCCTGATGCATGCTGGTACACGAGGGTGCGCGATGTGGACAAGCCGGACGCTGGCGGTGCCGCGCACTGTCTGCGGGCTCCAGCGCACAGGTCCCGCACATCAGTACATCAGTTTAGCGCCGACAGCAGCGGCTGTAATGAAATAGCCTATGACTGCACTCAGTATTCAGACCTTGATTCCGTGACAAGACAGAGTCCAAATGCGCTCGAGTCCGAGACAAGACACAAAGCTCTCGCTTTAGCAGAGAAGTAAGTCCAGCGGCGTGGGGGCATCTACTGAGTGGGACAGGTGTGGGTTCTGCTGCGGTGCGCACTCCTCGTTGAAGCTGGGCGTGGGTGTGTTTTGAAGCGGAGTGTGTTAGTATGAGTGACATCGGCGCACACGCGGCGCTCGTATGTCGGGGTCCTGCGCGGACGATGGTGTCGTGCCTGGGTTCGGTTGCGCTCGCGCTGGGCAAGCGTGCCGCGCTTTAGGGGCGATCCGTGGTTGGGCACGATTCTAAAGTGTGAGTGCGCTTTAGAATCGTTCTAAATGATACATTTAGAACGTTTAACTTGTCACGTCACGTCTGTGCGCAGCTCTCCTTATTGTGGGCTACAGAAGCACTCGCACTGGTGCGACTGTTTTGTTTTCCTCATTCGCACGCCGAAATATTTGCTCGCAAATGCGAGTGAAATGGGCGCACTGTAGAGCCCTGCAGTTTACTCAAGTGGGTATATTTTGTCAGATTTCTAAGATGTAAAGCTGTTTTATCTTTTATTTTTCACATATTTTCATTTGTTACTATGACTACTTTAAGGAAACAATAAGATTGAAACGGTTACTTCCTCTGTACTTTACTAAACATGGGCCCGGGGTGGAGCCTTGAAACATACAGTACTACTAATACTACCTTGTAGTACACTGAATATTAGTTAGTATTATTTGCTTTATGTTGTAATACTTTTATTTCTTGTGTTCGTTCACTACTTTATTGATAGTCGTAATATTTTAGTGTCAGTCTAGTCCCACCCACTCGTACGACTGGTCAGCCTCCTTCAGCCGTTAAATGAGTGGCAGGTGAATTTAACCAATCACAGAGAAGTGGAAACTCACACAAGAAAATATTTTTAAATAAAAGATCCACCGTTTAGTCCTGGTTTAGTCCTGATGTAGACTCTGTTTAGTCCTGGTTTAGTCCTGATGTAGACTCTGTTTAGTCCTGGTTTAGTCCTGATGTAGATTCTGCTGGTTTAGTTCCAATTTAGCCTTGGTTTGGTCCTCTTCTAGTCCTGTTCTAGTCCTGTTTACTTTAGTAAAAATGGTACATATCCCTATTAAAAACAAACAAAGTTTTGCTCTGGAGACATTCCTGGATGAAAATCCAAAAACAGAAATGTCCATATTAAGTCATTGGATTTACAGTGGACAAGCTGTGTCATGGTGACCTGCTTATGTTTTCATTTATTGAATTATTTTATGAAGTATTTTATCCTGACGATGGTGGTATTTGGAAAATGTTCTTCAATAAAGTGTTCACTATGAAGTACCAGCCTAACATTTCTTCCTTCCTTCCTCAGAGCGACTCTCCCATAACCATTACCTTTTTGGACCCAGTTGCCGTGGGTGACATCGTCGACTCCAGGTCTGAGCGTTACGAGGTGGAGAAGATCCTGGGCTCGGGAGCCTTTGGGGTGGTCTCCCTGTGCCACAAGGTCTCCACCGATGAGAAGGTGGCGCTGAAGATAATCCTGGACGACCCAGGAGAGGAGGTACAAGATCTGAGCAGGACATATGTGACATTCACACATCAGCAAATGTCATAACATTCTATACTTTAAAGTGTCTCTGAGCTCTCCTCTGCCTCCCCTTCACAGGCCGCCACGCTCCGGACCCTCATGAACTACGGAGGGGCCAAGTCTCACATTGTTGAGTGGTTCGGCTCCTTTAACTTCAACAGCTACTTAATCCATGAGTTTGAGGTCCTGGACATGAGTTTGGTGGACTACATCGAGAAGAACGGAACGCTCCAACTCAAACAGCTCCGACCAATTCTGCACCAGGTCAGACTTTTCACACACTCATCCACACAAAACTGCATCAGTGTAACTGTGAAAATACAAGATTGGGACCCGAACAGTGGACAGATTCAGTCTTCTGCAGAAAGCTTTTTTACAAGGATCTAAATATGACCTAGGGGTGGGCGATATCTCGATATTTAAAATATATCGAGATATTTTTGAAACTCGATATGAATTCTGACATATCGATATATCGCTATAATGCTTACGTTTACTTCTGGTTTTGCCGCTTCGCTTGTTTTGTCTTCTCTGTGCCGCGCTCGCCTCCGCCTCCTGCTTTTGTCCCCCGAGCTCCTCCGCGGAGCCTGGGGCTCGGCCGCGGACTAAACCAGGACTAGGACTAAACCAGGACTAAACGCGGCTGCAGAGCCCGGGGCTCGGTCGCGGACTAAACCAAGACTAGGACCAGGGCTCTACAGTGCGCCCATTTCACTCGCATTTGCGAGCAAATATTTCGGTGTGCGAACATGGAAAACAAAACAGGCGCATCTGTGCGAGTGTTTCTGCAGCACAATAAGGAGCTGCGCACAGATGCAACGTGACGAGTTAAACTTTCTAAATGCACGTTTCACAGCGCGAGCGCAACCACATGACACCTCCGACCGCGCACGACTCCAGCGTACGAGCTCCGTGTGTGCCGATATCACTCATACAAAGCGTGTGGGGCTTCTCTCTGTGCCAAATGCCAAATAAATCTGTTTGTCACAATGTGCGTTTGATTTGGTAAATGTGCAGAGACTAAATACCACTTTAAAACAAGAGAATGTAACTCCAGTTTGGAATTTGAAAATACAGGTTTAAAATCCTGCACACTTTATTCACTTTGAACTGTGGGTGAGGGTCCAAAGTGCAGAGTGTTTAAGTGCAGAACTAAATGAATATTAATCAGATAAAATTTGTTTTTTTGTTTTAGCAGTAGTTTGCGGGGGTGTATTTTTTTCCTGTAAAGATATCGAGATATATATCATATATCGAGATATAGCAAAATATATCGAGATATATTTTTTGTCCATATCGCCCAGCCCTAATATGACCTAAGGATCTAAATATTCTACCATGTTATAACATTGTCCCCTCATCAAAAACGTGCCTGAAGAGGTTTTAGATGTCATCCATGCATGTTTGACTCATTTAGTGATCTCTCCCAGGCCCGATTCAAACCCTCAAGCCTTCAAGCATGAAACAAAAAATGATTTATTAGCTTCAAAGCATGGATGCAAAACAGTTCTCGGGAGACTAGAATTATCTGAGAACTTCTGAGTTTGCAGAATTACAGGTGAAGTTTGGGGGAATTTTTACATTTTACGTGTATAGAAACACAGATAAAATTAGTAATTAATACAAATTACCAGTGGACCCCAGGTAAAACACTAATCCCGTGCGTATAGGGCTCAGGATTCTTTGACTTGATATTTCTACATTCAAGTTCCACGTGTTTTCTTCATGTAAATATGAGAGTGTACAAGTGTATTTGTAAGTTGCTGTACTAACCAGAGCTCCTTCCCTTACAGATGGGCAAGGCTTTATCATTTTTAAAGCGTTTGGGGATCGTACACACCGACCTAAAACCTGACAACAACATGTTGGTGGACACGGTCTCCAAACCCTTTCAGATAAAGTTGATCGACTTTGGCCTGGCGCAGCACGTG